>JASAMX010000483.1:0-35000 GCA_030248175.1 Microlaimidae sp. YZB2_3
TTTTGTTCTTCGTTCAGTTACGTATCTTAAAAAATGCAACAGTGCTGTGTGATTAGATCAATGTATAAACAAATCATTATCATATGGTAGAAATTTTATTCAGTGAGCAGCTGCCCAAACCAAATGCAAAATTATTATCTACCAGCCATGATGTCCACACTCAGGACTAGTCCACACCTTTTCTCTTTAAACATACGCCCGAGGAAAAATCGCCCCTTTTTTCTGCTCTTTTCTTAGAGCATTTTTCAAGGCTAGTTTGATATTTTATTTTTAACTTGATTCAAATTAACTACTTAACTACCTACTTAACTACTTACTACCTAACTACCTAGTTTAAAAATTTCAAATAGTTAACTACCTACTTACTACCTACTTGTAATTTGATTTAACTACTTAACTACCTACTTATAAAATTAAAAGTAGTTAACTACCTACTTAACTACCTACTTGGATTTCTGGCTAACTATCACAACACTAGCTGTTCGTTGTCTGATCTGTACAATCCTTATTGTTGCCAAAAGGCTGTGATTGTGCGGTTGGGAGTTTTTATTTGTTTATTTTTTCAATTTTTATTTTGATCAATAAATCGATAACAAGGACCTAAATAAAAAAAGTGCTTCCTAAGAAAGTTGAGTAATTCTTTCTTGTTTCCAATGAGCCATGGGCGTAGCCAAGATATCGGAATGGGGGGTCCAACCCTGAACAAAATTTCCGAAAGGGGGGGGGGAAGGGGGGTCCAAATCCTAAACGTTATAAAAAAGCTTTAAAAAATTTTTTCCGCGTTTCGCACGGAGTGTTTATTACTTTTGTTTCTGTCACATACATTATTATTTTCCTATTATTTTAATAAAAATAAGTATAAAAAGAAAAAAAAATTTTACAAACAATTTGATACCTTAAAATTTTAGATTTTCAAAACATTAACAAATGAAAAATGAGTACATTGAATTACAGCTGAGCATTGCAAGGTGCAAAAATTTTTAATCACCTTTAAATTTTTAAACCCACTATATAACAATCTAAGGGGGGGGGGGGTCCAGCATAGTTGTATCAAGATTACAAAACAAAGTAACACGATTTAGAAGTGGAGACCAATTTAAAACATTAAAAATGGGGTGGGTCCAGCGTGGTCATATCAAGATTACAAAACAAAGTAACACAAATTTTTTGGAAGTGGAGATTATAATAATTAATCAAGCGCTGAGCGGAGCGAAGCGCGAGAAAATTTTAAAAAATGGCCATTCTAGACCCCCCAAATTTTTATCCTTGGTGACCCAAAAAGAGGAGGTCTAAGTCTAACCCCAAATTTCTCCCTTTGCCGACCCAAAAGAGGGGTCTAGACCCTCTAGACCCCCCACCCCTGGCTACTCCCATGGCTTCATAAGAGCAAGAAGAATTACTCAACTTTCTTAGGAAGCACATTTTTTATTTACGGTCCTTGTTTATCGATTTATTGATCAAAATAAAAGTTGGAAAAAATAAACAAATAAAAACTCCCAACCGCACAATCACAGCCTTTTGGCAACAATAAGGGTTGTGCAAAGTCGAGACAACGAACAGCTAGTGTTGTGATAGTTAGCCAGAAATAAGCCAATGTAGGTCAGTTTAATAGGGTTAGTTAACTACTTTTAAATTTATAAGTAGGTAGTTAAGTAGTTAAATCAAATTACAAGTAGGTAGTAAGTAGGTAGTTAACTATTTGAAATTTTTAAACTAGGTAGTTAGGTAGTAAGTAGTTAAGTAGGTAGTTAAGTAGTTAATTTGAATCAAGTTAAAAATAAAATATCAAACTAGCCTTGAAAAATGCTTTAAGAATGGAGCAGAAAAAAGGGGCGATTTTTCCTCGGGCGTATGTTTAGACAGAAATGATGTGAACTAGTCTGAGATGGACATTATGTGGAAAATAAAAATTGTGCATATGGTTTGGGCAGCTGCTCACTGAATAAAAATTTCTACCATATGGTAATGTATTGTTTATACATTGATCTAATCACACAGCACAGTTGCATTTTTTTAGTCTGATCGAATGTCAATTAAAAAAATCAAACTCACAACAATCTTTGACAAGCGCGAAGTCGTCACTTTTTCAAATTTATAGTTGTTTCTTACACATACAAATATAACCTTCTAATTGAAAAAGTGGTGACTTCGCGCTTCTCAAATATTGCTGTTAGTATAATTTTTTCAATGGACATTTCATCAAACTAAAAAAATGCAAATGTTGTGTGATTAGATCAATGTATAAACAAATCATTATCATATGGTAGAAATTTTTATTCAGTGAGTAGCTGCCCAAACCAAATGCAAAATTCTTATTGTCCACATAATGTCCATCTCAGACTAGTCCACATCTTTTTTGTCTAAACATACGCCCGGGGAAAAATCGCCCCTTTTTCCTGCTCTATTCTTAGAGCATTTTTCAGGGCTAGTTTGATATTTTATTTTTAACTTGATTCTAATGATAAACTGATTATTTAAAAATCTTATATTTTTCAAAAAAAAAGAATATACAAAGATAATGTGCACTGGAAAAAAACGAACATCTCCCTACCATAATTTGGAAAAACTTATTTTACGCGTAATGACTATCTCTTAAATTGCTATAAAAATAAACTTTTATGTGGATAAAATATGCTAATCTTTTTTTATTCTACCTCCTTTTTGTACAAAATATACCGTACAACTGCAAAGTACAGGAACCTAACTGTTGAGTTTAAATTTTAAATAAAAAGTTAAAAAGCTGAACGCTCGGACGCCATTTTTCTTGCAAGTGGTAGAAACCCACTTTTTAGTGTCGCTAAGCTTTGATTGAAAATTAGTTCTAATTAATTCTAAAGCAATGTGTTTTTAATTGCAAATTGATCTTTTGGACCACAAATTAGAAATTTTAAGCTTAAGCCTAAACCAAAAAAACCCACACTAATTTTTTTAATTAGGATTCCAAGTTTCTTTTTTTCCGCGGTCTATTAGTTTCTACAATTTTTTAAGAGCTCTAAGGTGCTTTCATACTTACGGCTCCAATAAGACTTTAATAAAATTTATTAATAGACCAAGTGAAATATTACGCGAAAACGACCAGTAGATTTCATTTGCAATCTTTTAGTTGACTTTCATATTTGACTAATAAAGAGAGTCAACAATTAAAAAAAATATTTTATTCCGAGTATTTTAACAAGCAGCATCCTTGGACTTTAACAGGACGTTTACTAAACATGTGCTCATTTTAAATAAACCGTTGGACGGACGCGTAAAATCTTTGTCGTGGAACTAACTGCAAATCATTTTTCAGTATTTTTAGGCCAAGAATTTTTTTTTTATATTGTCGAATATTTTTTATATAATTTCTTCGTGACTGCTTGCAAAACAAACTGTTTATTATCTATCACAAAAATATTGTGTTCGATAGTAAATTATAATCATAATAATTTATGGCGGTAATAAGCTGACAGCTTTTACCCGCTTTTGCTTTTGCAAAAAACTAAAATCAAATTTCATGTAATAAATACAATAATTACAACAATTAATCTTACGGCACATTTTTAGCTTACCCCGGCTTCGCTTAGCAATAATATATCTTGCGTTTCCATTTTATTTTTATGTCGAAATCCCACGCATTACCACTCTTTTAGGAAAGATATAAACAAAGACGGGCTCTTACCATGTCCTCCGCGAGTGACTTGCGCAATCGGTTGTGGTGGGAGGTCTAAAAATAGCCTTGGTACTGTTCGAGGGAAAAGCCGCCTTCGACTTCCTTTCGTCCCTCGGTTATTCTCCAAACATATTATTCTGCGTCCGCTGTGTCGCTCTGTGTCGCGCGCGTTGGAAATGCTCACACGCCCGCGCGGATTTCCCCACTCAGCGCCGAAAGTCCAGTATCGAGGTATTATAATACCTGTATAGTCTATTTGCGACACGTTGTCAATCCGTTTGTGTCGCTCTAAATCTGAAATTGCTTCTTCTACAACGCCATGTTCAAGTACTTTGGTAAATATTTCCGCTCAAAAATTATTTTGTTTAAATTCGAGTTTAACTTTTTGAGCAAATTTCTATTTTAAAACTGTATTAATTTCGATTTTAAGAGTTATTTCCAGCCGCGGAAATTCCAGGAGCTTCCGAAACGCAGCGGTGCGGCAGAATGAGCAGTTTTCGTTTCTATGTGAGTCAGTCGGCTGCCGGGAAGGAGGGGATTGAGGTTCTGAATAAAGTCCAGTTTTGACGGTTATTGTCATTTGTACTCACAAAACATAACATAGATAAAATATTATATTTAAAACCAAAAAATTCTTTAAAGATCACATGTTTTCGTGTGGCCGAAAATATTTTACATGGCTCCTCTTTAACAAACAATGAATTTAGAAATATATTTTCTTGTGTTGTTACCACTATGTAACAATTATTAAACATGAAATATTTTAAAAGAGCACTGTCACAAATCACTCCCAAACGCCCAACCGGACTGCTCCTATGACCTTCGCAAGCCGGCCCAACCAAGGAGAAGGCCGCCCCAACCTTTAAAGCTAATTTTTTTACAATTTTTGATTTTTTAAAGGAAGATATACAGAAAATATTTTTCATGAATTCCATTTGATATTCTTCCAAAATCCATACCTAGATAGAAATAGAAGACATTAAATAAGAAAATAGGTTCCGTTTATTTTGTTAAAGAAGAGTAAGCGTTATTTGATTATTATGTGCTGTACTAAACTTCCGTAAAACGTATAAAAAAGTAACTTGTTATAAGAATTTTCATATTTGTTATGGTTTTTCAAAAATTAATCGAGAAAAACTTGTTTGAAGGTTTCATGAGGATACATGATTTAATTGTTATGTGTTGAAACGGTATTAATCCTCGAAATAAAACTTTATATAGCGACGTTTCGAGACATAAAACTTGTCACTTCATCAGATTGTGCTCCTAAACCTTTGTGATATTTTTTGGTCGAAATATTTCAACGATAGAAATATGAATTTTTAAAAATTGCCAAATGGAATGTTTTGGGCATTTGCACTACGCTCATTTTGTTACAAAAATAACAAGCGTACTTTTAGCTTTTATTTTAACACCCTAATTGTAGATTTTAACCAAAATTTTGCTAGTATGTTTTAATAAAAAACTTGCGATTTTTACCCTCTTTGTCGTAAACCGTTAGGAAGGAAGAACTAAACCGGTAAGCAAATTTGATTAAGAATACTAATTTTTAGTCTTCATTAGTTTTTTATGCAAAGTTTATTTAAAAAAAATTTTTTTATTATTTTACAATTTTTTGTTTCTACGAAATTCTTAACAAACAGTAAAATACATGATCCTGAGAAATAATTATTGCCTGTTGGCTTTCCTCTTTCCAGTTTTCCCAAAAAATGGGCTAAAAAAGCGTTTTTTCACTAAAACACTAATATATCGATAAACACTGTGTTAAAAATTACAATCAGGGTGTCAACTTAAATTAACCCTTAACTTAAACGCTTGTCATGTTTATTTATTTTGTGCAATCAAATATGTTCGTAGCAACGAAAACGCCCTAAAAAGTCCTTCTTTTTCCATTTTTGAAAGGTCATAATAACAGTAAACTGTTAAAACATTTTTTTCAAAAAAGTTTCAAAATTTTAGGCAAAAAATAATTTAATCACAAAAAATCATCAATAACAAAAACAAACAGTTGGATTCTATGCTGCACCTTTAATTTCTTTTGTATTGATGAATTTACCGTGGGAAAAAATCGTTGGAAATTTAATTTAATCGTCACCACAAATTAACATTAATTAAAACCAGCAGTAGTGGAGTTGCAGTAGACGAATAAGACATTGATTACCAACATATCAGCAAAGACAAACACTAAATTCCACCGACTCCGACTCCGACTCCGCCTCAAATTTCTGCAAATTATATATTGATGTGCAGGTTAGGCGGAATGAACAAAATCTCGAACAAAATGAACTAATTTTAATGGTTTTTGAATCAATTTAACTTTTTCTACGTGTATATTTTTAGAAATTAATATTTTTTAACTGAGTATACTATAAAAACATTAAATTAAGTTTAAAAACCATAAAATTAGTAAAGTTAAAATAGAATATAATTAATTATTCTCGAGAAACTTATAAACTTCCAATTAGTATTCTAGTCTAAGAACATGGTTTAGATTCTTGTTTGGATTTGTTTGATAAAGATTTTTCATTAGAATGTAGGGTTTGGCTAAGGGTTAAGATCCACTATTTTCGGTTTTTAAATTGAAACATTAGTTATGATAAATATGAAAGATGTTATATGTTAGAAAATTTCCAGAACAAATAATTTAAGACAAAGAAAACATTATTTCTCCTAAGCCTAAGCGAAACCTAAAAATCAAGATAAAAGTTTAAAAAACTCCAAACCTATTTAAATGCCAAATAATTTACTGCTTAAAGAAAAAAAATATTTATTTTGGAAGATATTATGAGCGAAAATATATTTTCCGGACATCAAAAGGTTTATAAAAAATATTGCAGAAAACTTTTGAAAACTTTTACATTTGAAATTAGGCTAATTTCCGTGATATATTGCACGAAAATTACGTAATTCAATTAACATGGACAAAATTTGCATAATAGTAAAAACTACGGTAGGTTACGGTAGATTTTGGACGGAGTCGGAGTCGGTGGAATTTAGTGTTTGCCTCAGCAAAGTAAATTGTTGATTTTACTTTTTGCATAAATTTTGGGGAATGTTAGTTTGCCTACTTGTTATTAAGACTAATTTGTAGTAAATATTTTGGTTCTGATGGTCGTTTTTTATTACAACGGTGAATGTGCGTGTAAGTTTTAACGTTCTAATAGTAGGAGCACTTAGTTTGGGTCACTATAATAACATGAGTCCAGTGGTATCCAAACACTTCTGCCACAATTTAAAATAGTCGCTAAGCACATAAAACCCTTTGGATTTGCTGTTAACGATTGCAAACGCACTATTTAACTATGCATACAAGAATTATGTCGCTCTAATCTTAAATGTATAGAGGGGAGCGGGACAAAAAGACATAAAATTACCGATAGTGCCTTTTCACAAAATATTAAAAATAAATTTATTTGAGCCTTTAATAAAATTGGAACTTGTGTTAACTACAAAAACAACTTTAATATACACAGTGTTTGTTTTTGTTGACATTTTGTTAATTGTTTTGTTAAATAATCGATTTATTATTAAAAGTCATTGCGGTCAATGATGTGTAATATATTAAAAAAGTTTTCACATTACATTTTAACTACTCTCAAATGGCAGGTATTATTCGTGACTTACAGTTATATGTTTTGCGCTTCGCGAGAATCAAAGTTATAAGAGCGAAAAATTTAAGATCTTCCCGTTTATTAGAGATTAATTTTTCCTAGCACTCATTGGCTAAAAGTGATTCTGTAACGTCATAATTCTTTAAATATCTCTAACACTGAACAGCTTTCGTTCAGGAGAGTTTTGATAATTGTGTCCTGTCAAATGGTTAGTTTGAAGAATATAAAAGATTTTTTTCTGTGATTAAATTATATTCAACATTATATTTTAATGTATTACATTTATTTTGATCAAATTATTTTAAAAATCTGTTAAAAAATAAAAAAAAAATTAAAAATCAATTTTATGTTTTTGTTTTCTAAAAACACTTTTTTTGTATTGTTTTAAATTGTTTGATGTGTTTCACGGAATTCCGTAAAATAAAGTGTTCAGAAAGTAATCAAAGCTATTTTTTTATAAATGTTTTAGTGGAATGTGTTTTTGCAAAAATTATTCATGTAAAAATGATTGTTTTTCAAGATATTACGCAGAAATCAAATTTTTCCTGGCGCTTAAATAAATTTTCATAATCAAACAAAAAATGACGTCACGTCAATGACATTCTCCATGTGCTCTCAAATCTAAAATCAAAAAGCTAAAAACTTTTGTAAATAATTTTTTTCATATAATTTGTTCCATGTAATTTGACCAGCGTAATAATTCCTTAAACATTTAACTTTCTTACAAATGATCATCTGATAAAATGAATTGCGGATAATTTGACATTCGGACAAATTGACATTCGGTTTTATTTTCCTAAGTCTTACCAAAACCTAAAGATAAAGCTTAATGGATTGAAGATCAATGTCCAAATTACAAATTACCTGAAGGTGATTTTACGAAAATGTCATTTGCAAAGGTCATTTTTACCAAAAGTCTTTTTGGAATGGAAAAATTACTGGGAACGATTATTGACAAAAGTCTAGTCCAAGCTTACAGTGATCCTTAGTTTTGAAAACTGCCATGGACTTCGATATAAGGACTTCGATATAAGTTTTTTTTTGGTAATTTATAACGATCGTAATTTATAAACCTAGGCGATTCTAGGAAATTTGAACGCCAGCACTTGATCGCCGAGCATTAGACCGCCAGCATTAGAACGCCGCGCATTTAAACGCCGAGCATTAGACCGCCGAGCATTAGAACGCCGCAGTACGCGTTGAAAAGAAAACACCCCCACCCCCAACCCCCCCACAACCCACAAGGGCCCGGGGCAAAAAACCTTTAAAAAGGACGTTAAAACTCCCACCAAAGTAGTATAAACTCCCCTGCGAGAATAAAAAAAACTCATCAGAATATAAAAAAACGTTTTCAATATAATATTTAAACAAAGCAATGTTGGTTTTTTAACAGTAAACAATAAGTCAAAAATATATATTTTTTATGAAATTAAAGAAAAAAAGGTAGTTAACGGTTAGTTGTTTAATAATTTAAACCTGTTTTTCCTGAGCCTAAGCGAAACCTAAAAATTAAACTAAATTTTTATGATAAATTTATAATTAATGGTGTTTTTTTAAAATAACTATTTTTTCCTAAGCCTAAGCAAAACCTAAAAATTAAACAAAAAGTTTATACTTAATAGTTTGTTTTGCAAAGACAAAAAAAACTAAAACTTTTTAGGTTTGGGGAGTTTATACTGTCGGAGTGTTGTGTTGATATAATTTTCTGTCAGTGGCGGAAATCAAAAATTTGCATAAAATTTATATGGAGTACTGCGGCGGTCTAATGCTCGGCGGTCTAATGCTCGGCGTTCAAGTGCACGGCGTTCTAATGCTGGCGGTCAAATGCTCGGCGATCAAGTGCTGGCGTTCAAATTTCCGGACACCACCTAGGCACATCAGGAATATTCAGGCGCGTCAGGAACGAGCCCAGTACGCGTTTCTAAGCCTAAGCAAAGCCTAAAAACAATCTAAACGTTCTCCACGCAGCTATTTTATAAAGTTTAGGCTGTTTTTTAGGCTTCGCTTAGGCTTAGGAACGCGTACGCTAAAGCTCGTTTCTGACGTGCCTGACGCGCCTGTGTGCCTAGCTTTATAAATTGCCGTTTTTTTCTTATATTTTCTTCTTTTCTTTGGTTTGTTAAAAAAAAGATAGTTTAGCGTTGGCTGGTTCTAGGTAAATATTTCCGCAACAACAATTTCCGCGGAAAAGATTTACGCAGTATTTTCTCAGCATTATTTCCACTGGAAGATTATACACAGTTACCATCAAAAATGGCAAACTCTGATTCACTCGACAAATTAAACTCGATAAGCAGTTTTTTTACTCGATAAGCTGTTTTTTCGGTTATGCTTAGGCTTAGGAAGCAAAACCGAAAAAACACTTATCGAGTGAAATTTGTCGAGTGAATCAGAGTTTGCCTCAAAAATACATTTTAGTTGGATATATTTTGTTGGTCTAAACATAAAAAGGTATAACAAAAAACAAACTGTAAACAAATTCAACGCCACATTAAATCTGCAGTAAATTTCAGATTATTTTGTTTTATTTCGTTAGAAAAAAAGTATATTTAGTAAAAGTTTTTAAAGATAAAAAACCGATGACAAAATTTTTTTTTAATTTTTATATTTTAAAAAATTGCCGCAGTATGTCGAAATTTTCCTAAAATTGCTTTTTGTTTATAATTTTTGATTACAAAAAAAAAACCCGAAATATAAATAGGAAAAAATTTTTCTCGCGGAAATTGTTTCCGCGGTAAATATCTTCCTAAGAAAATAATGCTGAGGAAACACTGCCGCGGAAATTTTTTTCCGCGGAAACTGTTGTTGCGGAAATCTAACTTTTTGTTTTGTTTTTGCAAATATTATAATGTTAAAAAATTGTTAAATATGGACGGTGCTTCAATAATCATTAATTCTCTTAAAACTCAGGTATGTCTTTTTCAAAATGGCTGTTTGCGAATATTATGAGGGCAAGCATAGGTGGGCAGTGAGAGGGGGGAGGGTGTTGGTGGTTATACCTCCAAAAAATCCCGATTTTAGCCCACACACCCCTAAAATTTGGGGGTACCCCGGACCCCTTCTAAAATTTGGGGGGTTTAAAGGTATTAAAAGCCTTTAAAAAGCTCCCAAACAAATTGTCTAGAAAGATAGAACACCTGACTGTTTTCCAGGGGTATGGGTAAATATTTCCGCAACAATAATTTCCGCAGATAAAATTTACGCAGCGGTATTTCCTCCGCATTAAAAATTTCCGCGAGGGAATTTTTCTGCTTTTTTGCGTTTCTCTTATATAGCTGCGATGCGAACGCTGGCATTTTTGTCCTAAATTTTAATTTCTTTTTGCAAACTAATAAATAATGCTTTTTTTAAAGATTTACACAAAATATTCGATTTTCTTTGTAAATGTTTTTTTAAAATGTTTATTTTTTCCCAAAGACAACAGGAAATACCTCCGCAGCTTAAGCCTGAGCCTACGTTTTCCTAAGCCTAAGCAAAACCTAAAAATCAAGCGAAACTTGTGCTGATAAAATTTAAAATGATTTTTAAATTTCGCTTAAAGGCTTAGAAAAACGTGGGGTTAGGCTTACAAAAAAGCTGCACGGAGGTTTTTCCTGTTAGGCAGTATTAGAATAATATTTTGGCTATATGCAAAAACATTAATTAATTCTATTGGCAAATTGGTGTATATATGTAAACGTGTACAATTTTGAAAAATAGAAAATTCGTTACAAATCCACTTTTTTTAAATTTTAAAATAACTATAGCTATTATGCAATGTAATTAAAATTAAATAAACAATAAAAAATTGAACATGTACTAAATGTACACTACACATTTATTTACTAAAAGTACAACGAAAGTACATTTTTGTTGGATATATTTCGTTGGGAAAGACGAATTTTATTTCGAATTTCGAAAAACAAATTTTATTTCGATTGTGCATTGGTTCAGATTATTAATTTTAAGTGATAAAAATTTAATTCCTATGTATGTTTGATTATGTTTTAAGTTTATTGTACGTTATTAATCATTATTTAAAGGAATTGAGTCTTTTATCAATTTATACCCACATACGTCAAAGATTTGCTCTTCTAAACCTTCCCATGTCTCATAACACACGAAAATTTTCCAATAATGTAAAAAACGAGCAGCTAGGGGGGGTGTCGAGTGTCCGAAAAATTTTTGGGTATACCCTATATGTGACCCTCGAAATTTTTTTTTTGGGGGAGGGGGGTGTCCAGAAAATTTTTTTGGAGTAGGGTAGTGCATTTAATTTTGGCATTTTTTAATTTTTCCAATGTAACTTTTCACTGTATGGCCCGATTTTCATGTTTGATAGCTCATTTTGAAGCTTTCACGATACTGCATTGCGTCACAAATGTTTCACTGTACGAAAGTTGTTTTTTTAGTTAATTAAATCAGTTTTTAAAAAAAATGGAAAATTGCCGAAATTAAATGTGTTCATTTAATTTCGGCAGTTTACAAACAATCGATTGTTTCTCAGTCAAAAAATCGTCATTTTCAAAAATTTAAAAGCCTATCATTATCTCCAGACAGTTTTTTTTAATTTAAGCTTCTACTTGTTGTTCAGCGTGTAACTGGCAAAAAAAGTTACAGTTAAAATGCCAAATGGTATCAAAATGAGCAAAATTTGGGAAAAAAAGGACTTGGGTTTAATTTTGGCGCTTTTTAAAAGGACCCATTTAATCAAGTTTAGGTGCAGTGCTATGACCCCTACACATTTCAACGTTGTCTTTTAACTATTTACAACTACAATTTAACACCCGATCACTTGATTCAACCCATTTTTACCTACAGCAATATGTGTGCCAAAATTACACTATTTTATTACCACAGACGCAACGTAGAACCACAGGGACTGAAAATTCAGAAAATAGACTAAATTTTACCAGGACAGTTTAATTTTTAAACCAATTTATTGCGTAATCATGAAATGCCCATGTTCTAAAATCGAGTAACAATTTTATTTTTTATAAATCACACATCTTCACATGAAAATATCGTAACATAACAAATAAAAAGCTCCGACAGTCGTCTACATATAATTAGCTCTCATTTGAGCTATCAAACGTCGTATTCTGTCCAGGATTACCAAAGATATAGTCCAAAATCGAAAATGCCCAATTTGGAAAAGTGCCAAAATTAAATGCACTACCCTATATCTCAAATACCTCATTTTTAGCGTTCTTAGTACTGGAATAGACTAAAAGTGAGCTTGTTCTCTGTATTTTTTTATGAAAAATTTAAATTTTGAAAGAAATATGGTTCATCAAACAGACCTGTGCACGGTCTGGAAATGCCCCCCGCTTTATTGGAGGATTTGCTCCCCTCGCTTTATTGCCCTCCCCCGCCGAAAAATGAAAAAAAAAAACCCTAAAATTATGACGCCTTTTTTGACCTATGATGACGCCATCATTGCGAATTTTTTGCAGTTTTTAGAGCTATTTTTACCTATCTTCACTTTTTTTGTCCCTTTTTTTCCTTTTCCCTTCTTTTTTCTCCTGTTTTTTTGTTTTGGAATTGCCCCCCAGACCTGTGCACTGCCCCCGGGGTTTAAATGGGGGGGCACGGGGGCAACTTTTTTGAAACGAGGGGGGCAATAAATCGGGGGGCAAGTAAGGGAAAAAAAAGAAAGAAAAAGGGAGAAAAAAGAAGGGAAAAGAAAAAAAAAGGGACAAAAAAGCGAAAATAAGGTAAAAATAGGTCTGAAATGGCTTAAAATACATTGAAATAGGCTAAAAACTGCAAAAATTTGCGATGATGGCGTCATCATAGGTCAAAAATGGCGTCATAATTTTAGGGTACTTTTTCATTTTTTGGCGGGGGGGGGCAAATCCTACAATAAAACGGGGGGCATTCCCAGACCGTGCACAGGTGTGGCCCCCCAATAAAACCCCGGGGGCAGTGCACAGGTCTGCATCATACATGGGCACGGGGGGGGGGTGTGGGGGGCGTAACCCCCCCCCCCCCAAATTCTGAGAAGTGGGGTTTAACCCCCCCCCCCCCACTCAGAAGTGGGGGGGGAGAAAAAGTTAACCCCCCCCCCAATTTTGGAAAAATGAAGAAAAAAAATGTCTTTAAAATGACTTCTAACTGCCTCCAAACTTAAGTTTTGAGGTCAAAATGAATGTTTTAAGCCATAAAAAGATCAAAAATGCAATAAACAGGGCTTTTTGACCTAAAATTAGTGTTTTTAACCTATTTTTCCTTCAAAATCGAAAAACGATATGGGTAAAATGCACTCCAGAAAAAAAACGATATGGGTATTTTGCGTTTCTCGGATTTTAACCCCCCCCTAATTTGGGGTTTAACCCCCCCCCCCACTCCGGACCAACTTGCCCATGTATGGTCTGCATCAATTATAGAATGTTTGAAAACATCTCAGTTTCTTATTTTAAATGTTATTGAAAGATCATATTTCTTAAATATTTTGACAAAAGAAGTTCAAAGGTTTTGGGGTACAGGATACAGTTTAGCCAAAAAATCTCAATCAAATACAAAAAAGTTGGACTCTGTACTGCACATACATACAGCATAAATTCTGCATGCCAAAAAAGATCAATTCTTGAGTATAAATGGCTTATTACTTCTCACTTAAAATTTAAACCCTGAAATAATCTAAAAAATGTATGTACAATATTATGTATTTTACTTTTGGAGTCCAATCGATAATTGGGACCTGCTCAGATGTCACTTTTTAATATCGCGAATGTTAATGCGAATTTTTAAAAAAGAGAAATTCGATTTAATGCAAAAATTTGAAGGTCGATTTAATGCATTCTTATCATATAAAACGCCAGTTTTTTATAAAAAATGTTGTATTGAGATTTTTAATGCTACAATACTTAGTTTAGATCTCAAAATTTAGTTTGGTTTGTAAAAAATCTATAAAAAATTAGGTATTAGGTGAAAATCTATAAAAAATTATGTATTAGGTTACTTTAGAAATGAAAATAAGCAATAAAAATAAGATCAGATATGGATTGGATTTGGATATTATAAATGTCCACGAATGCGAATGTAGGAAGCATTTTTGATACAGTACTCATGGGACATACTTTTACATACATCGAACACTCAATGAACCTATTTAATATTTAGGGAATTGAGTATATATTTGGAGTCGTTGGGATTCCTGTAATAGAAATATCAATTGCCGCTCAACAATATGGCATCAAATATATAGGAATGAGAAATGAGCAGTCGGTAAGTTATTTTAAATCAAATATGGCTATTCCTTTACATCATAGATAGGATAGATACATAGATCATTCCAACTTAAACTCACACCATCTGCGTCTGCCTAGAAATTATTTATGCAACGTGGGGCGTGCCGTGTGCGGGTTTCCCTTAAGATATGTCTCAGCAATAGTGTTGATGACAAAATAGAACTGAGATTTCACAGCTGCCTCAATACGCTTTAAAAAAAGGTTTTGTTATGACTTGTCCCATTTTTATGCCAATTAATTAGATTTTATGCATTTTAGCAAATTAGTGGCAGTAAAAAACAAACGTTACCGTACTTGTTTTTTTAAATATCATTGTTATGTTTGTTTTAGGCTTGCTACGCAGCACAAGCTATAGGATATCTCACTGGAAAGTAAGATTTAATATTAATTTATTTCAAACTGCTGAGAACGTCATATTTAAATAATCAACGATGCACGACTGCACTATTCACAGATTCCCGTATTTTGGCTGATGCTGGAGCTCATAATTCAGGATTTTATATTCGACGCTTTTTTTGACCGAGACAATAAAAAAGATTGTGTTCTTGTTCTTGAAGAAATACAATTAAAAGATTCGTGACATACACAGACAGACCTGTGCACTGCTCCCGGGGGATTTTATTGGGGGGGGCAATTACAAATTGGGGGGGGCACGGGTGGCAACTTTTTTAAAACGGGGGGGGGGGGGCAAGCAAAGAAAAAAAGAGAAAAAAAGAAGAAGAAAAGGGACAAAAACACGAAGTTTGATTAAATATTTGTAGGTCTAAAATGGCTTAAAAAGCATTGAAATAGGCTAAAAACTGCGAAAAATTAGCAATAATGGCGTCATAAAAGGTCAAAAATGTCATAATTTTTGGATAATTTTCATAGGTGAGAACGGTCGGGGAAGCTAGGGGGGTGGTTACCCGGGGTAAATCGAATTTTGAATTCTAGGAGGGGGGGTCCGGTCCGGACCCCTTGTAGCTTTTTAGGGGGGGGGGCGACCCGGGGTGCGAAATTTTGAAATCTAGAGGAGGGTCATGTGGGGTCCGGTGCATAGGTGTTTTTGGGGGGGGGGGGGGCCCAGAGGGGTGCACCCCCCCTAGAGCCAAAATTTTGGACCCCCCCTAGAAAAAATTCAGGGGGCCCCCCCTCCCCCCCAAAGCTCGAGAGCGGTCCGGCCTGACCCCCCCCCCTAGCGAGGCTGACCCCCCTCCCGACCAATTTGCAAGTATATTTTTTTATTTACTGTCAAAAACACGGGTTTTTAGTTAAAAACAGTGTTTAAATACACTTTTTAGGCCTAAATAGGCTGTTTTAATACATAAAATTCAATATTAGACCTAAAAACACTTCAATTATTGAGTTAAAAAAATTTTGCTAAAAAATTGGACCCCCTGACCCCCCCTAAATTTGAAATCTTGCACCCGGGGCGACCCCCCCCCCTAAGCCAGGGGCGTCACCCCCCCGAAAAAGCCAGAACCGACCCCCCCCTGACCCAAATTTGCCTTCCACCCGGGGGTCATAGATGTTTTTGGTCGGGTCCGCTAGGGGGCGGGGGTCCAGCCCCCGGGTGGAAGGCCAAAATTTTTTAGGGGGGGTCCGGGGGGGTCCGGCCCCCCTGGCTTTTTAGGGGGGGTCGACCCCGGGTGCGAGATTTCAAATTTGGGGGGGGGGTCGAGGGGGGTCCGATTTTTCAGGAAAGTATTTTAAATCAGTAATTTAAGTGTTTTCTTAGGTCTAATATTGAATTTTATGTATATAAAACAGCCTATTTAGGCCTAAAAAGTGTATTTAAACACTGTTTTTAACTAAAAACCTGTGTTTTTGACAGTAAATAAAAAAATATACTTCCAAATTGGTCGGGGAGGGGGGGGGGGGAGGGGGGTCCAGCCTTCCAGGGGGGGGGGGGTAAGGGTCGGACCGCTCTCGAGCTTGGGGGGGGGGGGTGGCCCCCTGGATTTTTTCCAGGGGGGGGGGGGTCCAAAATTTTGGCTCTAGGGGGGGGGGTGCACCCCTAGGGCCCCCCCCCAAAAACATCTATGCCCGGGGTCGACCCCCCCCCTAAAAAGCCAGGGGGGTCCGGACCTCCCTGGACCCCCCCCCCCTAAAAAATTTTGGCCTTCCACCCGGGGGTGGACCCCCCCCCCTAGCGGACCCGACCAAAAACACCTATGGTCCGGTGTCCAAAGCAAAACAGTTTTAAACCATAATAACTTTAATAATTGTTCTTTTTATAGGATAATACTACATTTTATTGAATAAAAAGCCATATTCATGTATAAAAAGGTTGTAAAAGCATGAATATGTGATGAAAATTCACGTTTTTGGAAGAAAATTTAGTATAAGGGTACCTAAAATTTTCCCGAGGAGGCAGGGGGGGGGGGTCAGATTTCAAAATCTAGAGGGAGGTCAGGGTCACGGGTAAAAAATTCGAAAATTTTGGGGGAGGAGGAGCCCCCTAGATTTTCGTCTAGGGAGGGTCCCAAAATTTCGAAGCTAGGGGGGGGGTGGACCCCACCCTGCCCCCCTTTCTCACCTATGGTAATTTTTAATTTTTGTGCGGGGGGAGGTTCAATAAAACGGGATGGGGGCAAATCCTTCAATAAAGCAAGGGGACATTTCCAGACCGGGCACAGGTCAGCATATAATGGCTGGACAAAGGTATTCTTGTGGATAAGAGAAAAACATCTATTTAAAAATAAATTAAGCTTTAGTTACGAGCTGAAAAAATTCTGAAATTAAAAAAAATTACAAAAAATAAATTTTTTCTCATTAAAGTTGCATGATTAGTACAAATTTTGACCAAACAAAATCTAATCAGCTCAGCTTTCATAAATTTTTAGCTAACATACCAATCGTCTTTTTTAATATTATAAGAAGTTAAATTTTATAAATATATTTTTCGCATTAATACATACAACTACGCTCAGGCCCAGTTAGTCATAACATTTTTTCCAGGAGCCATTCTTTAAATTAAAAGTTTTTTTACTTATAATTTATTATTATCTACCGAGTGGAGATGATTCATCGTTTTTATATAATTTATTTAGACCTGGCGTATGTTTAGTTGTATCAGGACCCGGTTTGCTCCATGCGGTAGGAGGCATGGCGAATGCAACCATAAATTGTTGGTAAGTTTAGTTTCGCTATTAGGATTAAGTACAATTTGTTTGATTAAGTGCACATCAAAGAGTGATGTAGGTGGCAACAAAGTTTTTATAGTTTTGAACTTTTTTTAAATATAATTTTAAACATGAATTCCATCAAGGTAAAATTAACCGGGTGGTCAAGTAACCACTCGTTTTCCGAGAAAATGTCACATTTAGAGAAACAGCCGACACAACTTAATAATTGCTTACAGCACAACTGATAATTTTTTTGATTTTTCCTGGGTAGCGCGTGTATTCTTTATTTTTTCTTCATAGAGGGAGGTTACGCCCTTAAAAAATGTAGTGTACAACCCAGGCCTAAAAATTTTGGCCTAAAAAACTTTAGGTGTAGTGTACAACCCAGGGGCGCACGCGCGCACCGCTATTGTTTCTAATTTTTCTTAAACCACCAAAAATAAAAACATTTACATGCGACGTTCCTCTTTTAATATTACCAATAATCATAGGTGGGCAGCCTCTCGGATTTTGGGGGGGGGGTATAGGGGGGGGGGGGAATTTAGGGGGGGTGTCCAGGAAGACCCAAATTTTGAGGGGGGGGTGTACCCAATATTTCCGCGCTGCCTTAAAATGAGCTTAAAACGCGTAAAAAACGTAAAACAAGCTTATAAATGCTTTAAAACTGTGTAAGATTGAAATAAGACCTTATTGCAACTTATAAATTTTATTTTTTTTAATTCTTTTAATAATAATGTGCAATGGCGTAGTCAGGATTTCATTTCAGGGGCGTCGGTCTGGGGGGGAGAGAAAAAGGTTGTCAAAGCGGCGCGAAGCGGCGCCGCCTCGCCGCGTAGGGCGCCAGCCGACGCGAAGCGTCGGCCGGGGGGTCTGGGGGTGTCCCCCCAGCCGCCGGAGGCGAAAATTTTTTAAAATATATACTAAAAACGGCTTAAAAATCGTCTCCTGGTGATCGCGTGAACATACATTTTACTTTTGTTTTTTTACCTAATTTCTACATAATTTTCTGTGATCTTAAAAATTCAGTCAGGGAGGTTCAGGGGGAACAATGCCCCCTGGGGGAGAAAATTAATAATTTGAGGCGCTAAAATACACTAGAAATTTTAATTCCAAATGATACTAATTACAAAATTTAAGGTTTTTTATAGCTATACTATACATTTATAACATGTGTTTAAAACGTTAAAAAAAGGATAATAGTGTTTATAGTAGTTTTATTAAACAAGTATGCCTTAACTACTGAATGGGATAATCGATTTGCAATTGAAAAACTAAGATAAATTGCCAATTTAAACTGCCCGCGTAGCGGGGAAATTTAAACTGCCCGCGTAGCGGGGGAATTTAAAGTTAATAAAAGGTAATGAACGGGGAAATAAGAAATAAACACTCCGCGCGAAGCGCGGAAAAATTTTTTGGTCCTTTTATAACACTTAAAAATTTTTCTTTGGGAGGCGAATTTGGGGGGGGGGGTCCCCGACTACCCAATTTAAGGGGGGGGGTGTCAGCAAAATCCGAAATTTTGGGGGGGGGGGGTATAACCGCCCACCCCCCCCCCCCCCCCTGCCCACCTATGCCAATAATTGAAACAAATTGCTATATTTAATTGCTGAAAAATTGATTACTCTAATTATCGTCACAGTACTGGCTTTCTTGGTGATCGAGGTAAAACTTTAAACTAAATATGTGCAAGAAAAGGAATGGTTAAAAATTAAATTTACATCTAACCCTTACAACGTGCACTCAGTACTTGTGGCTTGGCTAGTAAGTGCTTTTTCTAGTGTCGTCGTCATAGGTGAGCACGGTCGGGGAAGCTAGGGGAGGGGGGTGGTTACCCGGGGTAAATCGAATTTTGAATTCTAGGAGGGGGGTCCCAGGGGGGTCCGGACCCCCCCCTAGCTTTTTAGGGGGGGTCGACCCGGGGTGCAAAATTTTGAAATCTAGAGGGGATCAGGTGGGGTCCGGTGTCCAAAGCAAAACAGTTTTAAACCATAATAACTTTAATAATTGTTTTTTTTATAGGATAATACTACATTTTATTGAATAAAAAGCCATATTCATGTATAAAAAGGATGTAAAAGCATTAATATGTGATGAAAATTCACGTTTTTGGAAGAAAATTTAGTATAAAAAAGGTACCTAAAATTTTCCCGAGAGGGGGGGTGGGGGTCAGATTTCAAAATCTAGAGGGGGGTTAAGGGTAAAAAATTCGGAAATTTGGGGGGAGGGGGCCCCCCTAGATTTTCGTCTAGGGGGGGGGGCCCGAAATTTCGAGGCTAGGGGGGGTGGACCCCACCCTGCCCCCCCCCCCCTTTCTCACCTATGGTCGTCGTAGTACTGCAAAAAAATCGCGTACTCTAAAAAAGTTAAATATTTGGCTATTTTCAAAATTTAGTAAACAATTTAAATATCAATCGGACATTTGGTTGGGTTTCGAGCTAAAATATTCCCGCAAGCACAGTGTGGGATAGTGTTTACCGAGTTTCATAAACCCAATCCCGAACCAACATGTCCAGCCTATGTATAAAATTATTTTTATGTTCCAAAACCATTTTCCTGCTCTTCGTTATTAATTTTTACAAGTCTATGCGGTTGTTAATATAATGCATTTTTTGAACCAGCAATATCAATTAAAATTATTATTTAATTAAAATATGATTGTGTTTGTTTTGTAAGGCCTTTGATTGTTATTGGTGGGTCAAGCGATCAAGATCAAGAAACAAAAGGAGCTTTTCAGGAATGGCCTCAAGTAAAAATTATCGAATAGAAATATATAAAATTATTAAATAAAATTTTATTTATTTTTAAAAATATATCGAATTTGATGATATTTTATATAAGGTTCATAAATTAAAGGTGCGGGGTAGGTAGAGTGAAACTTTTTGTCTTCGATTTTGATAATTTTTTGTGAAAACGTTACTCATGCCCCCAATAGCACACAAAATTTTTTTCAACAAAATATCTTCAGTGGTTTAGGAGTTATGACCCCTCAAAAATGGCGTTTTTCGACAATTCTGTTCGTGAAACATTGCTCAATGGGTATAACAATATACAGACCTGTGCACGGTCTGGAAATGCCCCCTCCCCGTTTTATTGGAGAATTCGCCCCCCCCCGTTTTATTGCCCTCCCCCGCCAAAAAATGAAAAAGTACCCTAAAATTATGACGCCATTTTTGAGCTATGATGACGCCATCATCGCAAATTTTTTGCAGGTTTTAGTCTATTTCAATGTATTTTAAACCATTTTAGACCTATTTTTACCTTATTTTTGCTTTTTTTGTCCATTTTCCCCCTTTCCCTTCTTTTTTCTCTTTTTTCCCTTTTTTTTCTCTTTTTCCCCCTCCTTGCCCTCCCTCGTTTTATTGCCCCCCTTTTTTTTGGGGGGGGGGGTGACCATACATGGGCAAGTTGGTCCGGAGTGGGGGGGGTTAAACCCCAAATTAGGGGGGGGGGTTAAAATCCGAGAAACGCAAAATACCCATATCGTTTTTTTTCTAAAGTGCATTTTACCCATATCGTTTTTCGATTTTGAAGGAAAATAGGTAAAAAACGCTAATTTAAGGTCAAAAAGCCCTTTTTATTGCATTTTTGAGCTTTTTATTGCTTAAAACATTCATTTGGACCTCAAAACTGAAGTTTGGAGGCAGTTAGAAGTCATTTTAAAGACATTTTTTTTCTTCATTTTTCCAAAATTGGGGGGGTTAACTTTTTCTCCCCCCCCCCACTTCTGAGTGGGGGGGTTAAACCCCACTTCTCAGAATTTGGGGGGGGGGGTTTCCACCCCCCCCCCCCCCCCCCCCCCCCCCCTCCCGTGCCCATGTATGGGGGTGACATAACTCCTGAACCACTGGAGATATTTTGTTGAAAAAATTTTTGTGGGCTATTGGGGGCAGGGGTAAGGTTTTACAAAAAATTATCAAAAGCGAAGACAAAAAGTTTGACTCCGCACCGCACTTTTAACCCGTTCCCGTGAAGGCCTTTTCTTTCGCTACAACCGTGAAACCTTCGTACAACAAAGGTTAAACCTTCGTCTCACTCTCACATTGGTCGTATTTTCGTATGACAAATGTCGTACGTAAACCTTACCGCGGTAAGCTCTTCTCATGACCTAGGTTTTACTTCCGTCATACATAATTTTTTGTGCGCGAATAGTGCCTAGTGAACAAGCAAATTGAAATGGTTAAAGCTGTACGGTAGCAAGCAATATGAAAATTTTTACGATATAAAATATCCTAACTTATACACTGTTTCCGTGACAAAAATTTGCATATTGCCACCGTACCGCAAAATTTAGTATGACGGAAGTATGACATAGGTCGCACGAACGTTTCACGGTTGTAACCGAGGAAAAGGCAATTACGGGAACGGGTTAAGGGAGTCTTATTTTTGACAACAATGAAAATGATGGGGGAGGTAAGGTCGAACTTTTTTTAATTAACTTTCAATTTTTTTTAATGAAAAGAAATTCCATGATCTTTTGCAGGTGGAAAGCTCAAGATTGCATTGCAAAATGTCAGCTCGTCCCCCAACGTTGGAGTCTATTCCTGTTTTTGTTGAAAAGGTAATATTTTTGCTTAGTTAAATGATTAAAAGCTTCCATAAGCCCATAAAAAGAGGTAAACGTAAGCCAAGGTCAGCTTGCGGACTAAAAAGTTTAGAATTCATATTTCTCTTCCCCATAAAAATACTATCCACAGTTTTTCTTGCAAATTTTTATTATAAGGACGTATCCCTGAAAGTTTCAACGTTCAAATTAGGTCTTTTTAAGCCAATTTCTACGTTTGATTTTGATCTAAATTTACTGTGGCAAACACAATACTGTTTGTAATAAGTCAGCATTTTTGTAAACTTTTTATACCTATGTTTTTATAAATCGTCGTTAATACGGCAAAATGAGCCACAGATCGTATAAAATGTATGTGCCTGTGCTGTGACTTATTTTAAATTTTAAACAGGACCATATTAACTACAGAATGAGTTACAGTCACGTGTATGTTATAATGACAGTGGCTCATTTTGCCATAGTAACGACGAAATATAAGAGGTGTTGAATTTTGGTAAATTCAAACGAATTCAAATTCAAAATTAAATAATAGACCGATAAAATCCCTCATCAATGGAAAATTTTTCTCCAGAGAATTTTTCCGTCTGTGGCATCACCAAATTTTCTGATTTGGCTGGGCTAAAAATTTTAGCTGGGCGTCGCATGCGATGCCCAACTAGGTTTTTTTATATTTTTTAGTGCTAGCAGATATTAACCCTAGACTATAATCTTGCTAAAATCAAAAAATAAGTATTTTTCGGTGCTGAAACCATTTCGTACAATTTTAACATTTTCCAAACAATAAATAATGTCATTATATTGCACTGTAATAATAATTATTTATTTTGTGCATGTTTTTTAAGTTTAATCGATTTAAGTTTAATTTCAAAGCAACAAAAAATAATTATGGTATAGAACGAAAAGCGCCAATAATTGCTTTTTAAATACGTTTTTATAGGCATAATTTAATTTTTTACGAATGGGAAGTCTTAAAATTTTGGGCTAAGCACCGCGGCGATGTCTAAGATTGGAGAAAAAACTTAAACCAATTTTGTTTAGAATTTCATAAAAAAAACCCCACTTTTTTCCTTTGTTCGTTTATTTTATGGTTTTTAATCAAAAGGCAATAAAAATATTACAAAATATATCTTTGATTGTTCAATTATAGCTGAGTGTTTTAGGCAGTTAGAGTGGCAACATATGGTAGACCTGGTGCTGTTTACTTAGACATTCCTGGAAACTTTGTCAATGCTTCAACTGAAGCTGAATTGCTGTAAGTTTAAGATTCTCAAAAGGCCAAAAGAACAACAACAACAACTTTTTTTCTCTTGCGTTGCACAAAAAAATTGAATGAAAATTAGAGATGTGCCAAAATCTGCGTTCGCGAAACTCCAACACTACTGCATCCGTGGATTTTCAAACTCACATCTGCAAATTTCGCAGATTGTATCTGTCGTTTATTTTTATTTGTAAAGTTTTAATACTCCTAATACAGTAAAAGGGGGCGATTAACGTTAATTCCTAAATGCGAAGGATTGAAAGAGCTTTTACACCTAAAAAATCTAAGTTTTAAGGTCAAAAAGTGTTTTTAGCAATAAAAAGCTCCAAAATGGTATAAAAACGGCTTTTTGACCTAAAATTCTTTTTTAAACCTTTTTTAAATATCCCAACACAATATTATGCAGACTCGTCCGTGCACATAGGTCGACAGGGAAAGGGAGAGGAGTTATGCCTCCCGCCCCACCCCCCCCCCCCTTCAAAAAAAAAGAAAACAATCCCGAAACCTGCCGACATCTCCCCTAACATATGGATACCATGAACTGGACCATAGGTGGGCAATCCCGATTATAGCAGACACCCCCCCCTAAAATTTGGGGATACCCGGACACCCCTCCTAAAATTTGGGAAGTCCCAGTACTAAAAACGCTAAAAATGGGTTATTTAAGTTTATATCCAAAAAAATTTTTAGGACACCCCCCAAATTTCGGGGGTTGGGTGTACCCCCAAAATACGGGAGGCTGCCCACCTATGGATTGTACACTCCCCAAAAAAAAATTGGAGGGCACAGTACTAAAAACGGTAAAAATGGGGTATTTAAGGTATTTTCCAAAAATTTTTTTTTGAGGCACTCCCGTCCACCTTAATTTGGGGGTCGGGTATACGTGTAGCCCCTCCACAAAATCCGGGAGGCTCCCTACCTATGCCCGTGCACGATACGATGATGCTCCGCTTCTCCTCCGTTTTATTTGTGGCTCTGCCCCCTCCTCCTCCTCCTACTGCGTTTTTGTGCCCCTCTCCTGCTTACAAAAATTAAAAAAAAAACAACAAAAAATATGCCCTATTTTTAAAAAATTTTTGCGTTTTTATCCCATTTTTTTAAAAAAATTAAATCATTTCCGACCTATTTTACTTAAATTTTGCTAGTTTAGCCTCTTTTTTTTCTTTTTTTGCATCCCTCATCCGCGCCCCCTCTACCCGTTTTAGAAATACCCTTCCCCGTTAAACCACCGACGGTAAGCGTTGCTTGCCGCTGCCACCCTTGCAATGCAATGCAACCCCCTATGGCTATGGGTTACGCCAGGGACGTAGCCAGGGGGGGGCGGGGGGGTGGCCGCCCCCCCCCCCCCGAAACGGTCGGACAGGAGGAAAAATAAGAATAGTGGTTGGGCGGGGGGGGGGCGGCCGCCCCCCACCCCCCCAAATGGTCGCCAGATATTAAAATTTGGGTGTTTTCAGAGGCTAAAAATTAAAAATTTTCTAGCGCCTCGCTAATCGCTCGGCGCCAAACTTTAAAATAATTTCAGTACCCCAATGGACCCCCAAAAACCAAAAATTTGTTCCGCTTCGCTTCGCTCAACGGTCACTTTCTATAGTATACATACATATATGATCTTCCCCCCCCCCCCCCCCCCCCCCCCGTCCGTTATTTATGTTGCCTGATGCTAATGTTATTTCAAAGTTAGTACAATAATTTTTATAAGTAATAAGTACTACACAGAAAGCAAAACAAACAATCATATTGGTTGATTTATGTACCTCTCCCCTCCTAAATTTTCCTGCCGCTTATAGCATTGGCTCGGATTTTTTTCATATAGGTAGGTACCCTAGAAAACATGGAGCCGAGATGCTGCTTATGTGCTTTGGTTTACAATGTGGGTTTAGCCAAGGGGTCTGAAACTAACGTCTCTAAATTCATTTTTTGTAAAATCCAGGCTCTGCCAATGTGTGCTTATGTAATTTTTAACTAAGAAAACATGTTTTTACCGCTAAAAACATTAGATAATAGGTTATTAGGCCAAAAACAGTGTATTATACAGCTTTATCTACGTTTATCCCTGCTTTTTTAACGTTTTCAAAAATTAAGGGGGGGCTCCGCCCCTCCCAAAATTTCGGGGGGAGGGGGGCCGCCCCCCTCCCCCCGAAATTTTTTTTTGTACTACAATCCGCCCCCCCCCAAAATGAAACTCTGGCTACGTCCCTGGGTTACGCGTATGCCTTTGCCTTGACTTGACTCATATTTTGTAAAAAAAATGAATATAATTGATTTTATTTGATAGCATTTATAAATCTAATTTGGCATTAGATGCTCTTCAACACAAAATTTAATAAAAAATATTTTACTGTTAATGTGACAAATAAAAGCAACATATTTATTTTGTTGGTTTCATTCATGTTCTTGCTATCTGTATCTTCTTCTTTCTGGGGTTGGGCTTCTATGTCTAAAAATTTAAACAAAAATTTTTGAATTATTTTAAAAATAAAAATTTGAGAACATAGGTGTCCGACCAGCCCGGACTGCCCGGACCGCCCTCCCCCCTGAGGGCCGATCCAGGGTACCCCTCCCCCCTAGCGCCCATTTTGGACCCTCTCCCCCCTAAAACCCCGGTCCAGGCCGACCCCCCCCTGAAGGCGGTTTTTGTATAGATTTACATATAAAAAGACATATTTACATAAGCTAACTATTGTAAACCATTTTAATGGCTACTACCTGGTTTTATGGCTATATATTCCTCATAAATATAACAATAATTTTAGTGTTCTATACAAATTTTTATAATTTATAATAAACCTTAGGTTTTTTACAAACTGGTTGGTACGTTACATTAAAAATAAAAAAAATAAAATTCAGATTTTCGTTTTAAAAACGAACCGTTTTTTAAAAACGAACGGTCCGTTTTTTTTAAACGACCGGTCCGTTTTTTGCGCTGCCGCCGTTCGTTAAACACTTGCCCGGCAAGTTTCCGCATGCAAAATAATGAAATGAAAACAAAAAACAATGTTTATTATTATTTATTATGTAACCGGAAAATAGAAGAAAGTTGGTCAAACTTTTACCGGAAGCAAAAAAAATCAACAAAAAGGTACCTCTTATAATATGTTAACGTTTTTAACAGTTTCCAAAAGTTTTTTTGGCAGGTCCAGGCAATTCCTCCCCCTAAGTACCCCAGTCCAGGCTTCCCCCCCTAAGGACCCTTCAGTCCAGGCTACCCGGGGGTCAAAATTTTTTGAAAATTTGGTCCAGGCTGACCCCCCTCCTGGGCCTACAAAATGGTAAAAAATGGGCTGACCCCGGGGTCGGACCCCCCTAGCCGTCAGGGGTCGGACACCTATGTTTGAGAAGCATTGAATTTTCGACGCCAACTAAAAATCCATTGTCGCACTCTTCAACTAAGAAATGTTCTATCTTCCAGACCTGTGCACTGCCCCCCCCCGGGGTTAAAACGGGGGGGGGGGGCAATTCCAAAATGGGGGATGGGGCCGGGGGGGCAACTTTTTTGAAACGGGGGGGGGGCAAAAAAACGGGGGGGGGGGCAAGCAGGGGGGAAAGAAAAAAAAAGAGAAAAAAAGAGGAGAAAAGAAAAGAAGGGAAAAAGGGAAAAAAGGGACAAAAAAAGCGGAAATAAGGTAAAAATAGGTCTAAAATGGCTTAAAATACATTGAAATAGGCTAAAAACTGCAAAAAATTCGCGATGATGGCGTCATCATAGGTCAAAAATGGCGTCATATTTTTAGGGTACTTTTTCATTTTTTGGCGGGGGGGGGGGCAATAAAACGGGGGGGGCAAATCCTCCAATAAAACGGGGGGGGCATTTTCAGACCGTGCACAGGTCTGATCTTCACATCTTAAGTGTGTAAAGAATGTTTAATTAAGCGAATTCTTATGCAGCATAGTAAAATGTTCGTTTGAACAAAGACTCCTTATCTCTTAAATTATTAGTTTTATCGCTGAAATTCATAGACGAACAAAAGAGGGGTAGGGTGGAGTTTATCCCCCCTAGCCTGGAAATTTTGCCCCCCCCCCCCCCTAGAAAAAAATCCAGGGGGCCCCTTTCCCCCAAATCTTCGAATTTTTTACCCCCTGACCCTCCTTTAGATTTTGAAATCTGACCCCCCTCCCTCCTCTCGAGAAAAATTATGTACTTTTTTATACTAAATTTTCTTCCTAAAACGTGAATTTTTAACATAAATTTATGTTTTTATACCCTTTTTATACCTAAATATCGCTTTTTATTCAATGAAATATAGTATTATTTTATAAAAAACTATTCATTTAATGGTTTAAAAGTATTTTGTTTCGGAAATTGAGCCCCACCTGACCCCCCCTCTAGGTTTCAAAATCTTCCACTCCGGGTCGACCCCCCTAGAAAGCTAGAGGGGGTTCGACCCCCGTAGTACCCCCCTAGATTTTGAATTGTCATTTACTCAGGGTAAACATTTATCCTAGCTTTCTGACCGTGTTCATCTCTGCTGAAATTTTTAAAAAATATTGTTTAGCTGCCTTGGTAGCTGAAGGGGGGGGGGAGGTCGGGGTATGGGGTCTATCAGTCTATCCCCCGTAGCTTCAAAATTTTGAACCCTTCCCCCTAAAAAATCTAAGGGGGTCCCCCTCCTCCAAATTTCTAAATTTTTTACCCCTGACCCTTCTGGAACTTAAAATCTATCTGACCCTCTGTACGACCTTAAATAGTAAGATTAATATCAGGCGACTTAAAAAATCCTTTAGACGAAGACCTCTGAATGGGTGAACTTTGCATACAGTGAACACTCTAGCGGTAAGGGTTGCCAAAATCGTTATTAATGTTGGACGAAGAGTTTCAACCATGGGGGTGAAATCTTTTCACCCCTCCTGGCTTGTCTTCGCGCCTGCCCCTTGCATAATCTGCATAGGGAAGATAAGTTTCACAGGTAATTTAACAACAACAACTATAGGTGGGCAGCCTTAGCTTCTCGGATTTTAGGAGTATACGACCCGACCATAGGTGGGCAGCCTCTCGGATTTTGAGGGGGGTATAGGGGGGGGGGGGGTCAAATTTTAGGGGGGGTGTCCAGTAAGACCCAAATTTTGAGGGGGGGGGGTGTACCAAATATTTCCGCGCTGCCTTAAAATGAGCTTAAAACGCGTAAAAAAACGTAAAACAAGCTTATAAATGCTTTAAAACTGTGTAAAATTAAAATAAGATATTATTGCAACTTATAAATTATTTTTTTAATTCTTTTAATAAAAATGTCCAGTGGAGCAGTCAGGATTTCATTTCGGGGGCGTCAGTCTGGGGGAGGGGAGAAAAAGTGTTGTCAAAGTGGCGCGAAGCGCTGTCGCATGCGCCGCGTAGCGGCGCCAGCCGACGCGAAGCGTCGGCTGGGGGGTCTGGGGGGTGTTCCCCCAGCCGCCGGAGGCGAAAATTTTTTAAAATATATACTAAAAACGGCTTAAAAATCGTCTCCTGGTGATCGCGTGAACATACCTTCTACTTTTGTTTTTTACCTAATTTCTACATAAATTTCTGTGATCTTAAAAATTCAGTCAGGGGGGTTCGGGGGGAACAAAGCCCCCCGGAGGAAAAAATTTATAATTTGAGGCGCTAAAATACACTAGAAATTTTAATTCCAAATGATAGTAATTACAAAATTTAAGGTTTTTTATAGCTATACTATACATTTATAACATGTGTTTAAAACGTTAAAAAAAGATAATAGTGTTTTATAGTAGTTTTATTAAACATGTATGATTCCAAATGATAGTAATTACAAAATTTAAGGTTTTTTATAGCTATACTATACATTTATAACATGTGTTTAAAACGTTAAAAAAAGGATAATAGTGTTTTATAGTAGTTTTATTAAACATGTATGCCTTAACTACTGAATGGGATAATCGATTTGGAATTGAAAAACTAAGATAAATTGCCAATTTAAACTGCCCGCGTAGCAGGGGAATTTAAACTGCCCGCGTAGCGGGGGAATTTAAAGGTAATAAAAGGTAATAAACGGGAAAATAAGTTAATAAACACTCCGCGCGAAGCGCGGAAAAATTTTTAGTCCTTTTATAACACTTAAAAATTTTTCTTTGGGAGGCGAATTTGCGGGGGGGTGTCCCGACTACCCAAATTTAAGGGGAGGTGTCAGCAAAATCCGAAATTTTGGGGGGTATAACCCTCCCCCCAACCACCCCCCTGCCCACCTATGGACCCGACCCCCCAAATTTGGGAAGAGGGTCCCAAATTCTTTTGGATATACCCCAAATACCTTATTTTTGGCGTTTCTAGTACTGGGACCCCACCATAGGTGAGAAAGGGGGGGGGGGCAGGGTGGGGTCCACGTCCACCCCCCCCTAGCCTCGAAATTTTGGGGCCCCCCTAGACGAAAATCTAGGGGGGGCCCTCCCCCCAAATTTTTGATTTTTTTACCCCTGACCCCCCTCTAGTTTTTGAAATCTGACCCCCCCCTCCCCCTTCGGGAAAATTTTAGGTACCTTTTTTATACTAAATTTTCTTCCAAAAACGTGAATTTTCATCACATATTCATGCTTTTACACCCTTTTTATACATGAATATGGCTTTTTATTCAATAAAATGTAGTATTATCCTATAAAAAGAACAATTATTAAAATTATTATGGTTTAAAACTGTTTTGCTTTGGACACCGGACCCCACCTGACCCCCCTCTAGATTTCAAAATTTCGCACCCCGGGTCGAACCCCCCTAAAAAGCTAGGGGGGGTCCTGGGACCCCCCTCCTAGAATTCAAAATTCGATTTACCCCGGGTAACCATCCCCCCCCTAACTTCCCCGACCGTGCTCACCTATGGACCCCACCCGCCTAATCTTAGAGGGGAAGGTATCCAGGGAAAGCCCAATTTTGGAGGGTGTGCGTGTGAGCAAGTTTTGAGATTTTTGGGGTATAACCCCCTGCCGATCTATGTCCCTGACACCCTCTCGTAGATTTCCAGCTGATTAACTGCGGGTCGATTCCCCCTCCCCCTGAAAGCTAGGAGAGTTGGGCCCTCTTTGGACCCTCCTCCTGGCTTTCAAAGGGCCTTTTACTCGGGGTACCTATATAGCTACCATATATGGGCAAGTTGGTCCGGAGTGGGGGGGTTAAACCCCAAATTAGGGGAGGGGAGTTCAAAAGCCGAGAAAAGCCCCCCCGTGCTCATGTATGGGTTAAACCCTAAATTAGAGGGGGTTAAAATCCAAGAAACGCAAAATAGTACATTTAAAAAAGAGTGCATTTTACCCTTATTGTTTTTCGATTTTAAAGAAAAAAAATAGGTAAAAAACCCTAATTTTAGGTCAAAAAGCCATTTTTTTGCATTTTTGAGCTTTTTATTGTTTAAAACATTCATTTTAACCTCGAAATTTAAGTTTGCAGGCAGTTAGAAGTCTTTTTAAAGACATTTTTTTCATTTTTTCAAAATTGGGGGGTAACCTTATATCCCCCCCATATCTAACATGTATGGTAGCTACCCCCTCCTAGCTTCCGAGTCGATGCTCACAAATTATAAATAATACCACATAGCAAAATCTACGTCAAAAGATAGGACGCACGTGGCATTACCTTCTATGTTAAAACATAATATACTTGTAAGGAGGCAGGTAAGACACAAATAAATCTGCCAAGAAGGCAGGTATGAGGCAAGGGCACACCAGTCAGCGGCTAGTTGATTTTAAATGGTGGCAGGTTGCAGGTAAAAGAGGCAGGCAGGAGGCAAGTAAAAGGAACAAAAATTTCGATGGAGAGAAGAGGCAAATAAAAACCTACCTTTCCAAATGATGCACCTCATTCTTAATGGGTTAAACAAAAAAAATGCAAATGTTCTTCTGTTTTATGAAATGTGGAAACGGAAAATCAATAAATAAGCAAACACGACCAGTATTTTATTAAAATCTTCATTTTGAGCCTGTTTTGGTGTTTATTTTGTCAAAACAAAGTATTTTACAAAGTTACGTTTTAACCCGGTATGGACGGGGTGCCTAAAGTGGGAAAAACAGTTTTTACCTGCCTCCTATCTGCCTCCATCGAAAATTTTGCTGCCTTCTACCTGCCTCCTACCTGCCTCTACCCTGCCTCCTACCTGCCTCTGAGGTAGTTTTAGCTGCCTCCTACCTGAGTCCCAACCTGTATATGCTTTAACATAGGAGGCAGGGTCACCTGCCTCCTACCTGCCTCCGAGGCAATTTTACCTCCTCCACCCTGCCTCCTACCTGCCTCCACCCTGCCCCCATGCTGCCTCCGAGGCAGTTTTACCTGCCTTCAGTCTTCCGGAGGCAGGTTCAAGAACTGTCCTTACTGGGTTAATAAACAGGGTCAAATTTTCACCAAATGATCTAAACTGAACATAAGCTTTTCAACTCTGTACCGCACCTTTAAAGTGACAATTTTTTCTATAACTGTAAATAATTGATACAGTATTGCTATGGCGTACAGAAAAACATAAATTCTTATTTAAATTTCAGTTTTGATACTCTGAAAGTAATGACAGTATTTGCAAAAATATAATATAAATGATACAGTATTGTTATTGCACATAACATATCTTCTTTTTTAATAAACAGTTTTGATAAACTGAAAGTGATGACAATATTTGCAAAAATAAAATCTTTGCTTTTAACATTAATATAATCAAAAATATAACATTCGAAAATGTGCAACTCCTATAAAAAATTAAGTCAGCGTATGTCATTATAATGGCAACTTTTCAAACCATTTAAATGGCACTTCTATTAGAACTTCGTAAGCGCAGAGCGCTTTATTTAGGAAAGTAGGTTTTAGCTGCCTTCTACCTGCCTCAATTTTAAATTCACTTGCCTCCACCCTCCTTCATATACTTAACTCCGAGGTAGCTTTAGTTGTCTCCTACCTACATCCTAACCAGTATAGGCTTTAAGGTAGGAGGCAGGACCACCTGCCTCCTGTAAGCCTCTGAGGCAGTTTTACCTATGCCTACTCCTGCCTTCTCCGTGCATCCATCCTGACTCCGACCTGTTTCCGTGGCAGTTTTACTTGCCTCCTACCTGCCTTTAGTGTTTTGGAGGCAGGATCAAGATTCGTGCTAATGGAAATAATGGCACAGTTGCCATTTTAATTCACGCGAATTAAAATAAAAAGGTGCCATAATAATGTCAAAACTTAATTTTATTCTGACTTGGAATAGATAAATTGAAGAAATATTGTAAAAACAAAACCATTTCTTTAAGTCTACTCTTCATTTTAAATCGCGTAAATTAAAATGACGAATTTGCCATAATAATAAGAGTGTCGTTTATAAACTATTTTAAAAAGATGCCATTATAATGGCATTTGTTGTCTTAATTTTTATATAGGAATTGCACATTTTTTATATTATATATTTTTGATATAATTATAAACCTTAAATGCTGATATTTTTATGTTGACGTTGATAAAATAAGAATTCAATTTTAATTAACAAATGTAAAACTTCCCCTTTAAAGTGGTCAATAAATTGTTTGTTATACGGAAAATAGTTGCATTGCAAACTGCCATCGTGTGTTTTTTTTTGTGTTTTTAGATAAAAATAAAAATTTGGACGTGTGTGTTTGTTTGGACGTATACACAGAATTAATTATTTTGCACAAAGTTGATACTGTGTGTATCAAATTGCGTTGCAATTTCACTGCTCGCAGAAAAGTTAGAGGAGCTACCAATCGACGACTCTGTTCCATTCTGTTTATTAGTTTATATAGTGGACAGTAAGCGATTAAAAGATATAGTTGGCTGTTAGGGTAACTGGTAAGCGATTAAAAGATGTAATTGGCTGTTAGGGTAACTGACTTAATTTCGGCCACTTTTTTTGTTTTTTTTTGGATAAGTTTTTTCTTGTTTTTCCAATCGACCCAAAATTTTGGTCTAAAAATCAAACGATAACTATTTTCGTTATTCCAGTGCAAAATTTTAAAATTTCTGTAACACTGAAAGATCAGTGGAGGTTTAAATTTTTTTTTATAGTGGCCGAAATTAAGGCTCGAGCCATTAACTTCGGCCACCTAGAAAAACTGGCTATAACTATTGCCAAACTGAAAATTACATATAACTTAATTTTTTCCGTTTACAAACTTTAATAGTTATTAGCAAGACTTTAAATAATTATATCAAAACCTTAAAAACAACTTTTTTGTTGAATTTTTATTTTTGGCTTAGAAAACGTCAAAAAAAGTCAAACGAGCAAAAAAAATCTTTATAAATACAGTAGTACGATGATATTTAAAAACAGTATGGCAGGTTCTTTCACCCAAATTTTAAGGTGGCCGAAATTAACGGAATCTTAAAATGCGTAGTTAGTTAAACGCGTTGCAAAGTGATTTTGAAAAAAATATCAAAACATGAAAATTAACAACTTTGAGCCTTAAATAGAAGATATTTTAAGGTTATATTGTGCTTAGTTCTAAATTTGATGCAGTTCAAACACAAAGCAAAAAGTAAGAAAATCACAAAAAAATAAGTATTTGTATGAAAATGTTGATAACAAAAATAAAAAACTTTTGCAAAAACACTTTATACAACATTAATCCAGTTACTTTTGTGCTAGTTCTTTTGTGTTTTAAAAATAAGCCATTTTTTTAACACCCTAAATTGGTGGCCGAAATTAAGGCCTGGCCGAAATTAAGTCAGATACACTACAGTCAATCAGACCTGTTGTTGTCAAGTCGTAAAATTGCAGCGTTGAAAAATTTGGCCATGAGTTCAGAAAAGTTTTTATAAAATAAACTCAAGACATACACACAATTTATTTATTCACTGCTTCCAAGATGGAAACGGTCCAAAGGTAAGTATACTACAAGAAAATAAATTTTTTAACATGTAAAATACAAAAATCATATTGGTGTGATTTTCTGTAGAATAACTTTTTAAAACTGCTTGACAAGATAAAAGCCAAAAATCAATAGCATTTAAGGTTTTCAAACAAATTTTGAAGCGTTTTTTAACACTAGTACATTTAGTTAGTTTTCATTTTTCGGGTAATAATTCTTGTATTTTTTGTTTCGGATATTTCATCGGTATCCACAGAATCAAAGTCCAATTTAAATCTCATCTAAATGCACTTTTACAATATAGAAAATTATTGATTATAAGTAAAAATCTGTGAGTTTTTATATATGTGTGTTTCACTTTTTCTCTCTTCTTCTCCTCTTCTCTGCTTCGCTCCCTATTTTATCTTTCCCTCTTTCTTTCTCTACCTCTATCTCCCTTCTCTCTCTCTTTTCCTGTCGCTCTAACTGAGACACGCTATTTTGTGATAATATTGTTGGTATGTTTCGTTTTGTATAGTATTTGGTTGCGCAGTTAGTGCATGCGTATATTGCTTTAAAGGACCACTGTAATAAATCAAATTCCTATCTCGCTCGAAATGGACTGCTTCTTTAATAGCAAACCTACCTACTTTAAATATTTTACTTGAAATGCTTCACATACTAAGGCTACCATATATTTAAATTTCACTTTGTTCGGTTCGGTATTAAAAGAGTAGTATGTTTCAGGCGACATGAGAATTTGATTTGTGACAATACTTCTTAAAGGTGCGGAGTCAAACTTTTTTTTCGAAATTGATAATTTTTTTGTGAAAATC
>JASAMX010000484.1:0-28782 GCA_030248175.1 Microlaimidae sp. YZB2_3
TATTTAAATTTGATTATTTAATTTACCGTTGGTAAACTTGTAAAACATTAGAAAAATTGCTATTTAATTTTAAACACAAAATATTGATCGGGTAGAAATTTATTATGATAAAATATAAAATAATTTTAAGGTTTTTTCATTTGTTGCTATTATTTCTTGAACGGCTTGCTGTCCGTGATTTGGTTTTGGTTGTTTATAAAATTTTATTATAATAACTGGTAAATTTCTTCATTTTTAATTAAGATTTTGTTATTAAACGAATTTTAAAAAAGAAATTTCTTAGTTAACTTTTTGTAATTCCTTTTTTTTTTAAGTTTTAACCTTGTTTAAAAAATTTATATGTTCTTTGTTTATTTAGAAAATTATTTTATTATTAATTTTTGGTGATTCTTTCCGCTGAAGTTTCGTGGAAGGAATTCTTTGCCACCGCTGCTCAGTGTTAAACTTGGCGCCGATCTCTGCCGGGACGCGGAGTTTAACACACTGCAGCACTACGCGGGATTGCTTCTGCAAATTTTTTGATGAAAAAATCCCAAACAGTTAATCGAAGAGTTGCTGCCACAGCCTCCAAAGCTGTTATGCTTCCCAAATACTTTAAATTTAAAATTTTTTAAAAATTTTGTAAGCCTAGAATTTTTTTTTGTTAAATTTTAACCTTATTACAAAATTTAATTGTTTTTTAAAATTTAATTTTTAATTAACTAAGTTAATTCAATTAACTAATTGTGGCAATTTATATTTGGCACTAAAACATTATTTTTCTTAAAACCTGGTTTATACTTATGTAAAAACGTCCTTTGGACAAAGTCCAAAGGACAAACACAGCGTATAAACGTATGTAAAAAGTCCAAAGGACGTTTTTACATAAGTATGAACCAGCCTTAAGGTGGAACAATAAGTTAGGATACCCTGCCCGTTTTTGTGTATAACTCGTGCCGTACGTGACGTGACGGACAGAAGCAAACTATATGTTGAGAGAAATGGTTTTTTTCTGGTCAGTTCTGTATCCTTAACATTTTTGGTGGGCTATTCCACGCCAAGATATGCTTTGTTGAAAAAAGGCATTTTAAAACAGTTTTTCCCAATTTAACAAAACCAAAGTTAATATTAAGTAATAAAAATTTAACTCAAGTTAGATACACAAAATGTACATGCCCACAAAAATTTTCAGAGAAATCCCTACTATTGAAATTTTTAATTTTGTTTTATTGCTAAAATTGTTGAAATGAAAAAAAAATGATAGTAGAGATTTCGTTAAAAACTTAAAAACTGGCTCAGAATTATGGTACAACTGTTGTGTTAAAAGTTGGGAACAAACTAATTCCTATCAAATGACTATTACATTTATATTTTTTTGATTTGACGTCGGGAAACTACATTTTGAAATGTTTGTTTAAAACTAGTTTTTAAGAAAGAAACTCAGAAGAAGCAGTAGCCAAGTGGTTAGAGCGTCGGACTCGGAATCCAGGAGCTCAGGTTTGAGTCCCCATGGGCAATATTTTTAACCTCAAAAATATTTAAATTATAATTTATAAAATTTATATTTATAAATATTTTTTTAAACTTTTTAATTAAAAAAAGTGTTCATTATTTAATACTGTATTCAACCCCAAGCCCCGAGTACATGTTTTGAGGTGGTTTTAAGGTAAAACCGGTATACAGTAAGATACCCCCCAAGGAAAAGGAGGTCGCAATTCCCTAGGCCCACGGGGGGTTAAATTAAAAAACGAAACACAGATTTGTCATCATCAAAAACCCCCGAGTACATGTTTTGGGCAAAGTTGGTGAAATTTTTGCAACTGTATCGTTCTACCTTAAGTTTGTTAAAACATATTTTTCAGCGCGCTTAAAAATTAGCGAGCTGAAAATTAGAAACTGCCATCGCTGCTAATTTTTTTAAATTAAGTAAGCGCGCTAAAATATAAAATCCTAAATAGTGTTTTTCACAATGTAAATACTTTTTTTTGTGAGCTAGAACATTTTGAAACGTTTTTTTTTGTGCCATTGTGCTAAGCAAAGCTCTCCGAAATGGTTTTGATGTTGTAAATACGGCTCAGTTTGGTTTATGGTGATATGTCGGCACGCAAATTAGACCTGACGGTCAAAATGAATATTGTGGAGGCTAAATTATTAAACAGCAGATCGCTGAAGAATAAATCGAAAAGACAATAGATCGTGGGAATCGTACCGTTGAAGATTTGATCATTATATATGTCAATTAAAAATGCTGTATATTTTAGTAAAAAAATTCTGGTTGTGTGGGTAAAAAAAACGCTCGAAACGAATAATAATTTTTTGTACCTAAAAATCATGTATATTCAGATTTAAGAATAACTTTCAAAAAATATTTTTAAAGTGTTCATTGTAGACCCCGCTTGTTAAAGTATAATTTCAAAAATTAATTGGAAGGAATTGGAAGGAAGCCATTATAATAGACATTAATTGATTTAATTTGAATTCATATATACTTACACGCACACAGACCTGTGCACGGTCTGGAAATGCCCCTCCCCGCTTTATTGGAGGATTATTCCCCCGTTTTATTGCCCCCGCCCAATAATAAAAAGTACCCAAAAATTATGGCACCATTTTTGACCTATTATGATGCCATCATCGCAAAGTTTTTGCAGTTTTAGCCTTTTTCAATGCGTTTTAAGCCATTTTAGAGACATATTTTTACCTTAATTTTCTTTTTTTCACCTTTTTTTCTGTTTTTTTTTCTCCCCTGCTTTTCCCCGTTTTATTGCCCCCTCCCGCCGTTTCAAAAAAGTTGCCCTCCCGAACGCGTGCGCCCCCAAAAAAAAACCCGGGTGGGGAGAGGGTTACTGCACAGGTCTGCTCACATCACAAGGCAGTGAATGGAACATTATTATCTATCTATCTATCTAAGTGTAATACTGTCCAGGCCGCATAAGTTTTCCCACAGGATTTTGGAAAGGGGGTTTGCATTGCACTCATAGATGTTTTTTGGGGGGGACAGAGGGGTGCACCCCCCCCTAGAGCCAAAATTTTGGACCCCCCCCCCCTGGAAAAAATCCAGGGGCCCCCCCCTCCCCACCAAGCTCGAGAGCGGTCCGACCTCCCCCCCCCCCTGGAAGGCTGGACCCCCTCCCCCCTCCCGACCAATTTGGAAGTATATATTTTTATTTACTGTCAAAAACACAGTCTTTTAGTTAAAAACAGTGTTTAAATACACTTTTTAGGCCTAAATAGGCTGTTTTAATACATAAAATTCAATATTAGACCTAAAAACACTTAAATTATTGAGTTTAAAAAATTTTGCTGAAAAATTGGACCCCCCTGACCCCCCCTAAATTTCGAAATCTCGCACCCGGGGTCGACCCCCCCCTAAAAAGCCAGGGGGGTCCGGACCCCCCTGGGACCCCCCCCCCCCTAAAAAATTTTGGCCTTCCCCCCGGGGGTGGACCCCCCCCAAGCGGACCCCACCAAAAACAACTATGATTGCACTCCATATAAATTTTGGGAAAGGGGGGTTGTAGGGGGTTGTACTCCAAATTTTCAAAATACTGTAAAAAAGACATTAAAAAAGTAAAATTTTTTGCGCTTCATGCTAAATGATTCTTTTTAGTGTTATTTGCACCGTTTTTTTAATTTAAACTTAAAAATTTTTGGTTTAAAAAGGTATAAAATTAAAAATCGTGTGAAAGCACAAAAAATTTTTTTAAAAATTGTCTTAGAAACATCACTTAAAAGTTGTAAAAAGTATATAAAGGTCAAGCGCTGAGCGGATCGAAGCGTGAGAAAATTTTTAAAATTTTTTCTCTTAGGACGCCCAAATTTTTACCTCCGCGGCTCCGCCAGCCCAAAAAGGGGGAGGGTTACAACCATAGGTGAGAAGGGGGGGGGGGGGCAGGCGGCAGGGTGAGGTCCACCCCCCCTAGCCTCGAAATTTTGGGGGGCCCCCTCGACGAAAATCTAGGGCCCCCCAAATTTCCGAATTTTTTACCCCTGACCTCCCTCTAGATTTTGAAATCTGACCCCCAGGTACCTTTTTGATACTAAATTAAAACGTGAATTTTCATCACATATTCATGCTTTTACACCCTTTTTATACATGAATATGGCTTTTTATTCAATAAAATGTAGTATTATCCCATAAAAAGAACAATTATTAAAGTTATTTTGGTTTAAAACTTTTTTGCTTTGGACAGCGGACCCCACCTGACCCCCCTCTAGATTTCAAAATTTCGCACCCCGGGTCGACCCCCCTAAAAAGCTAGGGGGGTCCGGACCCCCCTTGGACCCCCCTCCTAGAATTCAAAATTTGATTTAGCCCGGGTAATCACCCCCCTAGCTTCCCCGACCGTGCTCACCTATGGTTACAACTCCCGTAACCCCTCCCTGGCTACGCCCTTGGTCGGACAGTATTACACTGAACTGAAACCAAAATTTTAGTTTTGAACTTAATAAAATTGTGCGTTTAACAATGAAAAATTTGCGTTTGCTAACTAAAATTTGTTTTAAAACCTAATTTTAATAATCATAAAAACATTTAAAAAATGTTTGTTTAAGCCTAAGTACAAAATACAAAGCACAAAATTAAGCTAAATTTTATCATGATAAATTTCTTTATTTTCTTAAGTGTTAAAATTTAAAGGAAATATTGCAAACGCATGTTTACGGCAATTGACACTACTTCATGGTGATTTTGTTTGTACTTTTTTCTTCACTACTTTAAAATTATAAGAGGGGTCCGATCCGAACCATAGGTAAGCGCGGGAAAAATGGGGGGTTATACCTCTCAAAATTCCAACTATTGCCGAAGACCTGTGCACGGTCTGGAAATGCCCCCCCCGCTTTATTAAAGGATTTGCCCCCCCCCCCGTTTTATTGCCCCCCCCTCCCCAGCCAAGAAATGAAAAAGTACCCTAAAATTATGACGCCATTTTTCACCTATGGATGACGCCATCGTGAATTTTTTGCAGTTTTTAGCCTATTTCAATATATTTTAAGCCATTTTAGACCTATTTTTACCTTACTTTCGCTTTTTTGTCCCTTTTTCTCTTCTTTTTTCCTCTTTTTTTTCTTTTTTTCTCTTTTTTTGATTTCTCCCCTGTTTGCCCCCATTTTATTGCTTTCCCCGTTTCAAAGAAGTTGCCCCCCGTGCCTCCCGTTTTGGAATTGCCCTCCCCCCAATAAAACCCCGGGGGGGGCAGAGCACAGGTCTGTTGCCGACACCCCCTGAAATTTGGGGGTTACCCAGACACCGACTCCCTTCTAAAATTTGGGGGTCCCAGAACTAAAAACGCTAAAAATGGGGTGTTTGAGTTTGAGGTAGGTATATCCCAAAATTTTTTTAGAACATCCCCCAAATTTTGGGGTCGGGTAAAAAAATGCGGACAGGTAAAAAAAAGAAACCCCAGCAGCCTAGTAATACTTTTAAAGCCGCGCAGGTCATAAACGACCTATAACCTTCCTGGCTGGTAAAAAGATTATAACTGGTAGGCAATTCATTCCGCTCTGCGACGTTCAGTCTTTTTGACGGAAATAACCCATTTTTAATAATGAATTTGGAGGGTGGAAATTTCGCTCAAATTTTCCGCAGGGATAGGAGGGGTGCGAAAAGTTTTAACGTAAAAAAGGATTATTAGTGAAAAGTTATAAAAAATCCACAGGATTCCGAAAGAAAAAACGGACCCACCCGCCCGCCACCCGCCTCCCAAATTAGAAAAAGATTGCGCTATTATTAAGTAGATGTAAGAGTATCGATTAAAAAGTTTGTGATACTTCACTTTATAATCAAGACAATATAATTACTATTCTATCAGACCTGTGCACTGCCCCCCCCCCCCCTGGGGTTAAAAGGGGGGCAAAAGGGGGGCAACTTTTTTTAAACGGGGGGGGCAAGCAGCAGGGGAGAAAAAAAAGAGAAAAAAAGAAGAAAAAAGGGACAAAAAACGAAAATAAGGTAAAAATAGGTCTAAAATGGCTTAAAATACATTGAAATAGTCTAAAAACTGCAAATAAATTCGCGATGATGGCGTCATCATAGGTCAAAAATGACGTCATAATTTTAGGGTACTTTGTCATTTTTTGGCGGGGGGGGGGCAATAAAACCGGGGGTGGCAAATCCTCCATTAAAACGGGGAGGGCATTTCCAGACCGTGCAGAGGTCTGTTCTATTATTACGTAATTATTAAAAAAACTATGATTTCTAATCTAATTCTAAGAATTTATAAACACATTATTATTAAAAAAATTAAAAAATAAAGTTTATAAGTTGCAATAAGGTATTATTTTAATTTTACACAGTTTTAAAGCATTTATAAGCTTGTTTTACGTTTTTTACGCGTTTTAAACCCATTTTAAGGCAGCGCCAAATATTGGGTACACCCCCCCCCCTTAAAATTTGGGTCTTGCCAGACACCCCCCCTAAAATTTGACACCCCTCCTAAAATCAGGGGTCCGGGGGGCAGAATGCCCCCCGGGTGGAAAATTTTTTTAATTTTAAGCTTTTAAAAGGCAACAGGAAACCTAAATTTAAGTACTGAATCTTTATTTATTTTCTGTTGTTTTTTTTTTTCAAATAAAAACAACAAAATAAAATAGTTTTAGGTATTTTATTACCATTTTAATAAAGCATTTACAATAAAAAATCCTAAGAAAACCGCCTTTTTATACAAAAAAGTGGTTGAATCGTGACTTCCTGCTCTTTGATACTGCCGCTTTTATGCAAATATTTTCACACAAAACAAAAATACAATATTTTTAAACTCACTGAACTAATGTTTTGAATTATAAATAATTCCTTTTTTATAAATAAGCCCTTACACATTTTTTGCCTTCCCAGAATTTGAGGGGGGATTAATCCCCCCAATCCTCCCTGGCTAATAGGTGTTTTTGGTCGGTTCGCTAGAGGGGGGGTCTACCCCCGGGTGGAAGGCCAAAGTTTTTTAGGGGGGGTCCAGGGGGGTCCGGAACCCCCAGGCGTTTTAGAGGGTGTCTACCCCGGGTGCAAGATTTCCATTTAAGGGGGGGGTCAGGCGTCAGGGGGGTCCAATTTTTCAGCAAAATTTTTTTAACTCAATAATTTAAGTGTTTTTAGGTTTAATATTGAATTTTTTATACTAAAACAGCCTATTTAGGCCTAAAAAGTGTATTTAAACATTGTTTTAAACTAAAAAACCATGCTTTTTAACAGTAAAACAAAAAATTATCCTTCTACATTGGTCGGGAGGGGGGTCAGCCTCGCTAGGGGGGTCAGGCCGGACCACTCTCGAGCTTTGGGGGAGGGGGGGCCCCTGGATTTTCAGGGGGATCCAGAATTTTGGCTCTAGGGGGGGGGCACCCCTCTGTCCCCCCAAAAACACCTATGCCCTGGCTACGGCCTTGATTCAAACACTTCCTCAGACCTGTGCACTGCCCCCCCCGGGCTAAAACGGGGGGCACGGGGGGGCAACTTTTTTGAAACGGGGGGGGGGCAAGCAGAGAGGAAAGAAAAAAAAAGAGAAAAAAGAAGGGAAAAGGGAGAAAAGGGACAAAGAAAGCGAAAATAAGGTAAAAATAGGTCTAAATAGGCTTAAAATACATTGAAATAGGCTAAAAACTGCAAAAAATTCGCGATGATGGCGTTATCATAGGTCAAAATTGGCGTCATAATTTTGGGGTACTTTTTCATTTTTCGGCGGGGGGTGGGCAAATCCTCCAATGAAACGGGGGGACATTTCCAGACCGTGCACAGGTCTGCTTTCTTGAATGTCGTATTTTGTTTACGCTTTGGTTTTAAGGGTTTTTGCTGTTAACAAGCAACAAAAAAACTTTCGTTGTTTTCTCCTATAGCCACTGATGTGTGGTGAATAATCGATAAAAATGCTAATTTGCTTTGCATCGCCACTAAGCGCGTTGTGAATATAAATGAAGTCCAACTTTTAAATCGATTTTTTGAGGATTTTTTTACATTCTAAAACAAGCATTATAGCTGTCAGGCCGTCTGTCTACACGCAATACAGATACAAGTATTCCCCAATTGGATATCAAAGCAGCACATAAAAGCATTTAAATGCCAGTGGAATTTTTTTCGCGAGTCCAACTACTTCCGCTGGCAGTTATAATATTCCCTTTTCACCAGAACGACCTGTTTTCATTTCTCCCATTTCCGTTGTTGTAAAAATAAAACGCTGCAGGGATTTCAATATCAGTTGTTTGTTCGTTTATTAGATTCCAATTTTATGTATTTAAATTAAAACATATAACGAACCCAGACCTGTGCACGGTCTGAAAATGCCCCCCCGTTTTATTGGAGGATTTGCCCCCCCGTTTTTATCCCCCCCCCCCCCCCCGCCAAAAAATGAAAAAGTACCCTAAAAATATGACGCCATTTTTGACCTATGATGACGCCATCGTCGCGAATTTTTTTGCAGTTTTTAGCCTATTTAAATGTATTTTCAGCCATTTTGAGACCTATTTTTACCTTATTTCCGCTTTTTTTGTCCCTTTTTTCCTTTTTACCCTTCTTTTTTTCTCTTTTTTTCTCCTTTTTCTCTTTGTTCTTTCCCCCCTGCTTGCCCCCCTTTTTATTACCCCCCCGTTCCAAAAAAGTTGCCCCCCCGGGCCCCCCCCCGTTTTGGAATTTGCCCCCCCCCGTTTTAACCCCGGGGGGCAGTGCACAGGTCTGCGAACCGTTGATTTTTTTTCGCCTTTTTTTAAATTTATAGTTTTGAATCCTCTTTTTCGAAGTTTAGTTCTGAATTGGACGTAGTTGACTCTTCTCCAACGTTCTTTAACTACGTACGCCTGGCCTAAGTGTGCACTGTATTTAAATATTAAAAAAATCTTTTAAAAATATTTTAAAAAACAAGGTGTTGTTTAATTTTTTGACCATAAAATAAACTTAATGTTTTTCTGTTTGTCGAAAAGCTATTATTATTTTGTTCGTGTAATATTCAAGATCAAAAAGGGCATAACGCAATGGATCGATTCATAGAATCCTGATGACTCTTTGTTCTGTTACTTACTTTTCACTTCGATTTTTTCCTTTATGTTTCCCGTGGTTGTTGTGAAAGAAATAGATAGGCCTTGCCTTGCTTGCCATTGGTATCAAATTATTGTGTATTTACATGGATAGGATTTGTATTTAACGCAGCATTTTTCAAGATTTATTAGCCAAAAAGAATAATAATTGTTTGTTATTATTATTTACGTTACCTATATAGATAGAAGATTAATAGGTGCGTAGGAGGAAGAGTGGAGTTTATCGTTATACATTCTCCCCCAAAAATCTAAAAACTGCCGAAAACTGCCCCCTTTTGCAATTTGGGAGTACTCTGGACACCATTGGTGAGAACCATATAGGTGAGCACGGTCGAGGAAGCTAGGGGGGGGGTGGTTACCCGGGGTAAATCGAATTTTGAATTCTAGGAAGGGGGTCCCAGGGGGGTCCGGACCCCCCCTAGCTTTTTAGGGGGGGTCGACCCGGGTTGCGAAATTTTGAAATCTAGAAGGGGTCAGGTTGGGTCCGGTGTCCAAAGCAAAACAGTTTTAAACTATAATAAGTTTAATAATTGTTCTTTTTATAGGATAATATTAGATTTTATTGAATAAAAAGCGATATTCTGATATAAAAAGGGTGTAAAAGCATGAATATGTGATGAAAACTCACGTTTTTGGAAGAAAATTTAGTATAAAAAAAGTACCTAAAAATTTCCTGAGAGAGGAGGAGGGGGGGGGGGTCAGATTTCAAATTCTAGAGGGGGGTCAAAGGTAAAAAATTCGGAAATTTGGGAGGAGGGGCCCCCTAGATTTTCGTCTAGGGGGGTGGAGTCCCAAAAGTTCGAGGCTGGGGGGGTGGACCCCAACCTGCCCCCCCCTTTCTCACCTATGCTGGACACCGGTCTAAAAATTTGGGGGGTTTCAGTTCAGTACTAAAAACATTAAAAATGGGTTATATATGGTAGATAATCCCTACCTTCCCTAGATACATATACATGGGCCAGGGCGGGGGGAGGTTTGAGGGGGAGGGGGGTTAACCACCCAAATTCTGAGAAGTGAGGGGGGGGGGAGGTTAAACATTTCTGCCCCCTCCACTCAAAAGTGGAGGGGGAAAAAGTTTAACCAAAAAATTTAAAGAAATAAAGAAAAAAATCTCTTCAAAATGTTTTTCTTTTTTTTCGTGTATATATAGCTAGGTACGTACCCACCTATCTGCATAGGTGTTTTTGGTCGGGTCCGCTAGGGGGGGGGTCCACCCCCAGGTGGAAGGCCAAAATTTTTTAGGGGGGGGTCCGGACCCCCCTGGCTTTTTAGGGGGGGGTCGACCCCGGGTGCGAAATTTCAAATTTAGGGGGGGTCAGGGGGGTCCAATTTTTTAGCAAAATTTTTTTAACTCAATAATTTAAGTGTTTTAGGTCTAATATTAAATTTTATGTATTAAAACAGCCTATTTAGGCCTAAAAAGTGTATTTTAACTACAAAACCGTGTTTTTGATAGTAAGTAAAAAAATTAGTTGTAAATTGGTCGGGAGGGGGAAAGGGGGTTCAGCCTCGCTAGGGGGGGGGTCAAGCCGGACCGCTCTCGAACTTTGAGCGGAGAGAGGGGGGCCCATGAATTTTTTCTAGGGGGGGGGGTCCAAAATTCTAGGGGGGAAGTGCACCCCTCTGTCCCCCCCCCAAAACACCTATGCCTATCTGGGGAAAAGAGAAAGACCCAGAAAAAAATCTCAGTTGAGGCTATTGCTAACCTTGTCTTGATTATTTAAATTTTTACGTAATGGCTCAATTGTGTATATGTAAGTGCCTAATCTATATAAAATATTTTCAGAGACCGAATTTAATCAAATCATGAAAAATGACGTTAGTTTTAGTCAAGTATTTATTACCTACGAAACAAGTTTTAAGATATTAGTTTTTAACTAAAAAAACTGATTGCAGTTATTACACATTGATGCTATAATGACTAACGAGAGGTTAGGGTGTTGTTAAATTTTAGTGTTGTAATTAGATTTTTAAGTATGGCATAAAAATGGCGTGATTTTGTAATAAATAATATGATTTAACTAACGGGCCGTTGCGGTTGCCGTAGCCAAAAGGAAAATCTCCGCAAATTTAACAAAAAAATATACAAATGGTTTAAATTTCGCAAAATTATGTTAAAAACTGCCACAAGAATTGCACGAAAAAAAGGTGAAAATGGCCAATATTTTATATATATATTCATAAGTGAGAAAGGGGGGGCAGGGTGGAGTCCACCCCCTCCCTAGCCTCGAAATTTTGGGACTCCCCCCCTCTAGACGAAAATCTAGGGGGCCCCCCTCCCCCCCAAATTTCCGAATTTTTTTCCCCTGAACCCCCTTTAGATTTTGAAATCTGACCCCCTCCCCCTAGGGAAAATTTTGGGTACCTTTTTTAACTTAAATTTTCTTCCAAAAACGTGAATTTTCATCACATATTCATGCTTTTACACCCTTTTTATACCAGGTACATGAATATGGCTTTTTATTCAATAAAATGTAGTATTATCCTATAAAAAGAACTATTATTAAAGTTATTATGGTTTAAAACTGTTTTGCTTTGGACACCCCACCTGACCCCCCTCTAGATTTCAAAATTTCGCACCCTGGGTCAACCCCCCTTTAAAAACCTAGGAAGGGTCCGAACCATAGGTGAGCACGGTCGGGGAAGCTAGGGGGGGTGGTTACCTGGGGTAAATCGAATTTTGAATTCTAGGAGGGGGGTCCCAGGGGGGTCCGGACCCCCCTAGCTTTTTAGGGGGGTCGACCCGGGGTGCGAAATTTTGAAATCTAGAGGGGGGTCAGGTGGGGTCCGGTGTCCAAAGCAGAACAGTTTTAAACCATAATAACTTTAATAATTGTTTTTTTTATAGGATAATAATAATACTACATTTTGTTGAATTAAAAGCCATATTCATGTATAAAAAGGGTGTAAAAGCATGAATATGTGATGAAAATTCACGTTTTTGGAAGAAAATTAAGTATAAAAAAGGTACCTAAAATTTTCCCGAGAGGGGAGGGGGGCATACATGGGCACGGGGGGGGGGGGGGGGGTGGGGGTTGAACCCCCCCGAATTTGAGAAGGGGGGTTAACCCCCCCACTAGAAGTGGGGGGAGAAAAAGTTAACCCCCCCCGACTATTTTGGAGAAATGAAGAAAAAAAATGTCTTTAAAATGACTTCTAACTGCCTCCAAACTTAAGTTTTGAGGTCAAAATGAATGTTTTAAGCAATAAAAAGGTCAAAAATGCTATAAAAAGGGCTTTTTGACCTAAAATTAGCGTTTTTTACCTATTTTTCCTTCAAAATCGAAAAACGATATGGGTAAAATGCACTCCAGAAAAAAAACGATATGGGTATTTTGCGTTTCTCGGATTTTAACCCCCCTAATTTGGGGCTTAACCCCCCCCCCACTCCGGACCAACTTGCCCATGTATGGAGGGGGGTCAGATTTCAAAATCTAGAGGGGGTCAGGGATAAAAAATTCGGAAATTTGGGGGAAGGGGGGCCCCCCCTAGATTTTCGTCTGGGGGGGCCCAAAATTTCGAGGCTAGGGGGGTGGACCCCACCCTGCCCCCCCCCCCCTTTCTCACCTATGCCTGGAACCCTCCTCCTAGAATTCAAAATTCGATTTACCCCGGGTAACCACCCTCCCTTGCTTCCCCGACCGTTCTCACATATGTATATATTTTTGTTTTCGAGCGTGCACTGGTTTTTGCACGTTTTTTGTCTGTGCACGCTCAGGCGAACCTCCCCGTCCCGTTGTATTTATTAGTGGCTGCACTATTTACTTCGTTTTTGTGCTCTACAGCTCGAAAATTATAAATAATACAAACAATATAAGACCATTTTCAACCTATTTTTGCAAAATTTTTGTAGTTTTAAGCTAGTTTTGAGAAATTTAAGCCATTTTAGACCCTTTTTAAAAAAATATCACGTTTTTGCTTATTCCAGACCTGTGCGCGCCCCCCCCCCGCGGGGTTAAAACGGGGGGGGGGGGCAATTCCAAAACGGGGGTGGCACGGGGGGGGCAACTTTTTTGAAACGGGGGGGGCAATAAAACTGGGGGGGGCGAGCAGGGGGGAAAGAAAAAAAAAGGTGAAAAAATGGAGAAAAAAAGAGAAAAAAAACAAGGGAAAAGGGAAAAAAGGGACAAAAAAAAGCAGAAATAAGGTAGAAATAGGTCTAAAATAGCTTAAAATACATTTGAAATAGGCTAAAAACTGCAAAAAATTCGCGATGATGGCGTCATCATAGGTCAAAAATGGCGTCGTATTTTTTTAGGGTACTTTTTACATTTTTTGGCGGGGGGGGGCAATAAAACGGGGGGGGGGCAAATCCTCCAATAAAACGGGGGGGGGGGGATTTTCAGACCGTGCACAGGTCTGTTATTCAGTTTGGAAAAAAATTCCTTGTCATTTGGAAATGCCCTCCTCCCCCGCGTTAAAATACCGCGGGTAGGGTACGTTTATATTTTTAATCTTTTTATTGCTTAAAACACTCTTTTTGACTTCACAACTTAAGCTTGACAGCAGTTAGATTTTTTTCTTCGTTTTTATAAAATTCTGAGATTAGGGGTTAATCTTTTCTCCCCCTCCACATCTGACTCTGATTGGGGGAGATTAACTTTCCGTGCCCATCTTTGAGTTTGTTATTTTTAAAAAAACCTATTTTCAGCATTTTAGTGTTGGTTTTGGAATATATATAACACAAATTTTAGAATCGTGTCTGAATCTTCCCAACTTTTTCTCCCTCTCTGCACACCTCATATTTATATATTAGTACAAGCTTACGATTTTATAAAATCTTAAATCTCTTACTACAATGTAGGCATTTTCCTCTTTTCATTCAACTGCTATTATTGTATTTCGCCACTAATACATTTTGCATACAATCCAAAGGAGGAAGAAGTTAAAAAAACTTAATTCTAAAAACCCCGAAAAACAAGGTCATCAGAGGTCTTTTCCGTTTAAAAAAAATGGAAAGTGTCAGTGTTATCCAGTCGTTCAATTTCGCTAGAAATCAAATCTAAAGTTGTTCGCAACCGTCCGCTCGCCGTTCGGATTATTTTCTTTAAAAACGTAACGTAGGTATATATTCAAAAGTCGGCGAAAATTAAGTATAAATACACTTACTTAGTATTATAAGGTTATATACATAAGTGTTTTTGGGTTGGGACAGAGGGGTCCACCCCGCCTAGAGCCGAAATTTTGGACCCCCTAGAAAAAATTCAGGCCCCCCCCCTCATACATGGGCAAGTTGGTCCGGAGTGGGGGGGGGGGGGTTAAACCCCAAATTAGGGGGGGGGGTTAAAATCCGAGAAACGCAAAATACCCATATCGTTTTTTTTCTGGAGTGCATTTTACCCATACCGTTTTTCGATTTGAAGGAAAAAAGGAAAAAACGCTATTTAAGGCCAAAGCCCTTTTTATTGCATTTTTGAGCTTTTTATTGCAAAACACAGGACCCAAAACAAGTGGAGGCAGAGAAGTCATTTTAAGACATTTTTTTTCTTCTTCATTTTCCAAAGGGGGGGGAACCCCCCCCCCCCACTTCTGAGGGGGGGGGGAAACCCCACTCTCGAGTTTGGGGGGGGGGGTAACCCCCCCACCCCCCCCCCACCCCCCCCCGGCCCTGTTGCCCCCCTCCCCCCCAAGCCAATTCCTACCGACCCCCCCAGCAGGCGACCCCCCTCCCCCCTCCCGCCAGAATCCAAAACACGGAAAAACAGAAACACGGAAACCTGTTTTAATAAAATTATTAGTAATATGTGATTGGATTGGTAAAAAAATGCGAAAAAGCCCCCCGCCCCCCCCCTTAAAGCGTAAGTCTCGCACCCGGGGTCACCCCCCTACCGGGGTCTGGACCCCCCCCCCCTAAAATATTTTGGCCTTCCACCCGGGGGTGGACCCCCCCTAGCGGACCCGACCAAAAACACCTATGGTTATATACGTACCTGTTTTAAAATTATTATAATAATGTGATTCGATTGGTAAAACTTAAAGCGTATCAGTCTCGCTCGGATTGATTAACGAATCCTATTTCTTAATTTCCACACCTGTTATGTCAACGGCTTGCCGCTGCTGCAACATCTGTTTGAATTAAAATATAATTCACGTAACACGTTAGTATAAAGAAAATGTTGACGGTGACGGTCGCTGACGGTTTATACCAAATGTTTTTAAGGTAAAACCAACAAAAAATATATATACCGAATTTGAAAAAAACCAGGTATATTTTTATCAGACACCCGCTAAGGGTAGGGGATGGGGAAGACCCGAGAAAAAGGCCAAAATGGTTTAGAGGGGTTGCCTGTCACTGCCAGGGGGAATGGTACGGCCCTCACCGACATGGAAAAATTACAAGAAAATGGCAGATTTTTTTTTACAAAAAAGTGCCCCAGTCGTGAATATGCTACATTTCTAGCAAAATTTTGGTCAAAATTAAGTGTAGAGTCATAGATTCCCATATGTTGTGTTGTATGTATTTTTGTTCAGAAGTTAAAATGGTTTAGAGGGGTTGCCTGTCACTGCCAGGGGGAATGGTACGGCCCTCACCGACATGGAAAAACTACAAGAAAATGGCAGATTTTTTTTTACAAAAAAGTGCCTCAGTGTGTTAGAATGTGCTACATTTCTAGCAAAATTTTGGTCAAAATTAAGTGTAGAGTCATAGATTCCCATATGTTGTGTTGTATGTATTCTTATTCAGAAGTTCTATAAAAAAACTGAAAATTCCTGTTTTTGTATAAATCCAAAATTGAAATGCAAATCAATCGGATCGGAGTTGAAAACAGATGTTGTGGAAACTGAAAAAAACTGGACGGCGGGAGTCCTATTCTGTTTGTTCTTTATCTATGCCACATATACTCGTTTAAGTGGATATTTGCGAGTACATTTTGCGTTTTGCTCTGTCACACATCGTATACCTCTACTGTACGCGGATTTCCCATTTGCGGTCTAAATTTGTTCCCTCCTTCCTACGTCGCGATTCGACTGAAAATCAAAATCCCGAACGCCACCGCCACCGTGTGCCTTTGCCTCAAAAATCTTTTAAAATGTCTTTCTTTTCGTTATATTGAGAAATCGCGTTGGGCGATTGTTTGTTTGGGGATTTGGCCGGAACGCCCAGGATTTCTTTTTAACCATACATCTGTCTTACTCCACTCTTCCGAAAGATACCCCGGTCCACTGTATTTATTCGCCTCAGTAATCAGTTAAATTCCTTTTATTTATTTCTAAGCGACAAAACTTGTTAATAATTTTGTGATTTGGGGTTTTTAACTCTTGGTGCATGAGTTGTTTTTGTAAATACTAAATGAAGGCAATATGTATATAATAAATTCTAAATCTAAATTTATTATTAATATGAAAAAAATATAAAAAATGGAAAATAAAAAGTAGAAAAATAAAAACTGGACCACCATAAAACAATTTAAAGACCGCGCCATTCTCCCTATATATATACATTCCAAAATTTTGGGCACCTACTGTATGGCGGCCGTAGTTTATTTCGGGACTAAGGCATAGGTGAGAGGGGGGCGGAGCAGGGTAAAGTCCACCCCTAGCCTCGAAATTTTGTAACCCTCCCCTAAACGAAAATTTAGCCTCCCCCAAATTTCCGAATTGTTTACCCCTGACTGATCCCCCTCTAGAATTTGAAATCTGAACCCCTCCCTCCTCAGAAAAATTTTATTTACTTTTTTATACTAAATTTTCTTCCAAAAACGTGAATTTTTAACACATATTCATGTTTTTTTACACCCTTTTTACATTATAATATAGCTTGTTATTCAATAAAATGTAGTATTATCCTATAAAAAGAAAGAACAATTATTAAAGTTATTATGGTTTAAAACTGTCTTGCTTTGGACACCGCACCCCACCTGACCTCCCTCTCTAGATTTCAAAATTTCACACCCCGGGTTGACCCCCTAAAAAGCTAGAGGAAAGGTTGGGGGTGCGGGTCCCCCCTGCCTGGCACCCCCTCCTAGAATTCAAAATTCGATTAACCCCGGGTAACAACCCCCTAGCTTCCTGGACCGTTCTCAACTATGGACTAAGGTATCCCCCCCTCGCCATAGGTAAGCAGGCTCCCGGATTTTGAGGGGGAGGGTATACCCGACCCTCGGAATTTGGGGGGGGGGATCCCAAAAATCTTTTTTGTCGTATACCTCAAATACCCCATTTTTCCCAAATTTTAGAGGGAGGGGGTGTCGGGAGATTTTGAGGGGTATAACCCCCACAACCCCCGCCCCTGCCCACCTATGCTCCTCGCCCCATCTAATTTTAGCAACATCAGCAAACTCAAGTTTGCTGCTGCGTTAGAAAATGTATAACGAGATTTCTAATTTCTTTCATGGATTAATGTTTATTAATAAATAAGCCTGATTTTACAGCGCATTCTCTTCTGTCGCGTGAGTGAGGCCTCATTGTTACTACATTTGTTATTTCTTGTACCAAGAAGAAAGCCGCATATTCATAATATAAACTATGTATTTAACAAGATAAGAAAAGTACTTTAGGAGTTAAAATTACAAAAAAATCAATATAACATAAGGAATATTACAAATAATAATGGATGGATGCGTGTTTTTTTACGTCCATTATATTTTACTTATTATTAACATGTTTTTTTTGTAATTTTGTCGTTTTTTCTTGGTAAATTACGTTTTTTTATAATCAATAACTGAAATAAAATTGTATTGCTTAACTTTCTTCTGCTTCCCTGATGTGCTTGTCCGCGATTATATAGGATATTCTATACTAATATACTATACTAATATTCTTATAAAAATATTTAAATAAATTTGAAATTTTAAATCATACTCTACGTTATCTGCATGTGACGCTAATATCGCGTCACGTTATATTTTTGCCATATCCGCTATTATAATGTTTGATTGACATTGACATATGGGAGATAAAAATTTCGCTTATGGCAAAACAAATTTATTCAAGCTTAACCCGGAAGCGAGCCGCAATCATTTGGAGTTTTATTTAATCTATTTTTATTTCCTTCTTATTATTCTAAAAAGCAAAGCACAGGCTGGTAGTTTTAAACTTAACTCATATTGACATGATATTATAATTAATATACATTTCATTAATGATGCCCTGCAAGCTACCTACACTAGCCAGTTCAGTATAATAGGTGGGCAGCCTCCCGGATTTCGGGGGGTGTATACCGGATCCCTGAAATTTGGGGGGGGGTGTCCCAAAAATCTTTTTTTGTGTTATACCTCAAATACCCTATTTTTAACGTTCTTAGTACTGGGACCCCCCAAATTTTAGGGGGGTGTCCAGGGTACCCCTAAATTTTAGGGGTGGGTGGGGGTGTCGGCTATATTCAGGATTTTTGGGGGGTGTATAAAGTGTATTGTGTAGTGTATCAGGCATCACAGAGGATTTTATTTTTTTGTTTATCTTTGCATGATGAAAACAACTGCTAAAATTTTATGGACTTTAAATGTACAGGTACACGGTACAACAGACAATAGACCTGCGCAAGCGCAATGTTAAAAGCCATTCGAGTTTTTTTTTTGCAAGTTTTGTTATAAAACCCATCTTTTTAATGTTTTTAGCTGAAATAGGCAGAATCTATAGTTTTAGATGTGGGGCTTTTTGAGGCTTTCATATTGGTGGACGGTGGTTTAATTTTTTTTTACGAAAGTATTTGTTAGTATATAAATAAATAGACCTGTGCACGGTCTGGAAATGCCCCCACTTTATTGGAGGATTTTCCCCCCTCGTTTTATTGTCCCTCCCCCGGCCAAAAATAAAATAGTAGGTACCCAAGATTATGGCGCCATTTTTAACCATAAGGACGCCATAATCGCGAAATTTTTGCAGTTTTTAGCCTATTCCAATCATAGGTGAGCACGGTCGGGGAAGCTAGGGGAGGGGGTGGTTACGCGGGGTAAATCGAATTTTGAATTCTAGGAGGAGGATCCCAGGGGGGTCCGGACCCCCCTAGCTTTTTAGGGGGGGGGGTCGACCCGGGGTGCGAAATTTTGAAATCTAGAGGGGGGTCTGGTGCTGGTGGGGTCCGGTGTCCAAAGCAAAACAGTTTTAAACCATAATAACTTTAATAATTGTTCTTTGTATAGGATAATAATACTACATTTTATTGAATAAAAAGCCATATTCATGTATAAAAAGGGTGTAAAAGCATGAATATGTGATGAAAATTCACGTTTTTGGAAGAAAATTTAGTATAAAAAAGGTACCTAAAATTTTCCCGAGGGGGGAAGGTCAGATTTCAAAATCTAGAGGGGGGTCAGAGGTAAAAAATTCGGAAATTTGGGGGGAGGGGGGGCCTAGATTTTTGTCTAGGTCAGGGGGGTCCCAAAATTTCGAGGCTAGGGGGGGTGGACGTGGACCCCACCCCGCCCCCTCCCCTTTCTTACCTATGATTCCAATACATTTTAAGTCATTTTAGACCTATTTTTACCTTAATTTAGCTTTTTGTCCTTTGTTTTCCTTTTCCCTTCTTTTTTTCTCTTTTTTCTTTCTCCCCTGCTTGCCCCCCCCCCCGTTTCAAAAAATTTGCCCTCCGTGCCCCCCATTTTAGAATTGCTCCCCCAATAAAACCGCGGGGGGAGGGGCAGTGCACAGGTCTGTGCAATTTATATAATTCCCCACCTGATCCTCCTCTCCTGTAGCTGTAATTTACCTTACATCCGTTCAAAAGTATATAGTTTAAATTGCTTTTTTAACCAGTTATCTTTTTTTAACCGTTTCTGTTTTTTATTGCGTTTGAAAACGCTGAGATGCAAAATGTAATTACTGAGCAGCGCTGCAAGAGTGACGCTCTTCTTATCTGTATTTGTAATGCGTTTTTTATCCTAAAAATTAGAAAGGGTAAACAAGCCATAAAATAATATCATTTGTATTTTGAAGGATTTTCAAAAACAAAATGATTCATAATAGTTTTTTTTACGAAGGCTTCTCTTTTAGTAAAAATTTTAAAGCGAAAGGTTTTTTTATTCTAGGATATATAATGGTTATAATAAACTTTACAATTGTTATTTGTGGGCGTAAAGCAAAATACTCATTTAAAAGCTTTTCCAGCCAGTTTTTCCAGCTGATTTTTTAAGCTGGAATGAAAGAAATGAAGTTTCCTCCCTGTGTCCAGTGAAAACCCATATCCATATGCGACTGATCTTTTTTGTTGTTAGATTTCACGGTTATTTATAGCTTTTTTGTCAGTCAATAAATAGTTTTTGCTTCTACTGTCTCTGTCTGTCGTATAGTCACTCACAGAGAGCTAAGGGTTTCGGGCGACGCGCTCCCACTTTTTATTCTTTTAGATTAAGTTTTGGCGTTACCCTTCCTTTACCTTACCCTTTTTTCCCATGTAGCAAACAAAATCTGAAAGCTTTTTTTTTTCAGGTAGGTATATAAATTAAACACATTATATAATTGTGTTTATTCACATGTCTTATATAAGCTTTCACTCGATTTTAATTTATGTTCTTACCAATAAAGCATTTTTATTAGTACCATCGTTTTTTTTTTATTTTTTTAAAGATTTTAATATCCATGGAGAAAAATAAGGATAGTGGTTGGGCGGGGGGGGGAGCGGCCGCCCCCCTCGAAATGGTCGCCAGATAGTAAAATTTGGCGGTTTTCAGAGGCTAAAAATTCAAAATTTTCTAGCGCCTCGCAAATCGCTCGGCATCAAACTATAAAATAATTTTAGTACCACAATTGACCCCCAAAAACCAATAATTTTTCCCCTTCGCTCAGCGGTCACTTTCTATAGTATACATACAAATATATCTCGCTATTTATCTTGCCTAATTCTAATGTTATTTCAAAGTTAGTACAATATTTTTTATAAGTAATAAGTACTACACAGAAAGCAAAACAAGCAATCGTATTGGTTGATTTATTTACCTACCTCCCGTTTCCTAAATCTTCCAGCCGCCTACAGCATTGGCTCAGATTTTTCATATATAATGTAGGTACCCTAAAAAACATGGAGTCGAGATGCTGCTCATGTGCTTTGGTTTACAATGTGGGTGTAGCCAAGGGGTCTGAAAGATCTCTAAATTCCTTTTTTTTTGAAATCCTTTTTTTCCAGGCTCTGCCAATAAGTGCTGCTAATGTAATTTTTAACTAAGAAAACATGTTTTTACCGCTAAAAACATTAGATAATACGTTATTAGGCCAAAAACAGTGTATTATACAGCTTTATCTAGGTTTGTCCCTGCTTTTTTAACGTTTTCAAAATTTAAGGGGGGCGTCGCCCCCCCCCCCTCTCTAAAATTTCGGAAGGGGGGGGGGCGGAAATTTTTTTTGTACTACAATCCCCCCAAAATGAAACCCTGGGTTGGGTACGTCCCTGGCCATGTCCTCTTGTCGGATTTTGCTTGTACTCCGCTCCGGCCGGGTAAATATCCCTGCTAAGAAGCTAGGTAGAGGAATAAATACCGTATTTCCAAAAACCCAAGTTTAGACGTTTTATGTTTTGAGACCTCTTCCCTTTTGTTATTTGTATGGAAGGAGGAGAGTCTAGGCCTGGGGTTACCACAAATTTCGTAAGGGGGTGGCGCGTAACGAAACTTCAAAGATCTTTTTGAGGGTATAATCCTTTTACCCCGCCCTTCCCTTGCCGCCTTGCCGACTTATGTTTTACTCCAAATGGCACAAATTAAACATCTTTTTGCGTCTGCGTGGTCTTTTACTAATCGAAGCTGTATTATTTTTTGCTCGCGCCAACTAACGATTTTCTCTGGTTTGATCTTTCTTCAAACCTTTTTTTTTCATTTTAGCCGACGAAAAAAAAAGAGCAAGAGACAGAGAGTGCTGATAGCGATTTGCAGCCAGCGCCGACGACAAGGGCACTTTGTCTGAGCTTTGTGGAACTCTTCCCCCCATTCCAACTTTATCTTATCAATCTGTCAGTCCTTATTTTATGCGGAAAGCTACTAAGGATAGTCTCCCGGCTCTCTGTCACGACATTTTGTACCCCGCATTGATGAACGGGCTCGGAAGGGAAATACGCCGCCCGGCCCTATAGAGAGGCTCTCTCCCCTTCTCGCCGCGACCACACCACGGCAAACGACTACTACTATTAGTGTTACTACTATACCGCTGCCTCCCCGCGGACGCGGAGGGTTGACGATCACAAAGAGCGGTGCAGATTCTGACGAGGGGGATTTAACACGCTTTGTGACCAGAAGAAGAAGGAATTTCCCCATCCTATCCGCCCTCGTTTCTTCCCCTTGCCATTCTGGGCGCGTGTGGAATTGCGGACGGAAGACAGCCGCGCGCGCGCGCACACCCGGCTAACAGAAGAAGCTTAGTTAAAGCGGCGCGAGGAGAATTGGCCGTTTTTGTGGCCTTTCCCTTTTCATCCCGTGTTCCCTAATTTTTCCCATCAGCGCCGGGTGACTGACTTATTGCCCGTTATTGGATAAAAAGGGCTCCCAGTTCGGCGTTCGACTATTAATTTCCCACGCCGACCTCCTCACGGGTTCTTTTTTTTTCGACGCGAGTTCATCAGCTGCAACACAACAGAGCGGCGAGGTGGTTTTTCTCTCGAAGAAATTCAGCGGCTGGAAATAAAAATATTACAATCCTGAATATAACAATACAGCCGTTATTCACTATACCAGTACCTCGCTACCTCCTGGAGCGGAATTGTTTTTTTTTAATTGATTTGATTTAGCTGTGTACAGTGGGAGCGGTTTATATATAAGCATTACCCGAAGTAAACCAGAAAGAAGCATTCACATCGCAACATGGAAAGGTTTCAGAAGGGGAATTTAGTCAACTTGCTATCCGGTTTTGTGGTATTATGGACGGCGGGAAGCGGGGTCAGTCAGTCGGTCCAATTCGCGACGCCGACTGCCACCGACTCACCGACTCCCGGTGCAGCTTTAGCGAACTCCACTTCTGCACCAGAACTGCCGAATTTGGTGTTTCAGCAGTACGTTCAGTCGGTGCCCTACTACGGGTCGGCCGGAAACGGGACTACAGACTCACCGACCGCCAAAGGGATGAAGCATCTCTACGACGGGGTTAATTGGCTTGTAGCCGAGCTTCAGCGCAATCCGTTCCCGAACGGTGAGTGGAAGCTTATTGTTTTTAATATGATGTTATGTGCTTATCATGGTTTTTATATGTGTTTATGTTTATTTTTTGCACAATTAAGAAAATACGCGCGAGTAGTTCAGTTATAATTTGGGTTTTATTACTAGTGTATTTTGTTCTCGTGACGAGCGGAGCGTAACTTGTTATAAATAGAATTACCTCACTCAGACATGTGCACGGCCCCCCCCCCCCCCGGGGTTAAAACGGGGGGGGCAATTCCAAAATGGGGGGGTACGGGGGGACAACTTTTTTGAAACGGGGGGGGGGCAATAAAGCGGGGGGGGGGCCAGCAGGGGGGAAAGAAAAAAAAGAGAAAAAAATGAGAAAAAACAGAGAAAAAAAAGGGAAAAGGGAAAAAAAAGAGAAAATAAGGTTAAAAATAGGTCTAAAATGGCTTAAAATGCATTGAAGTAGGCTAAAAACTGCACAAAAATCGCGATTATGGCGTCATAATAGGTCAAAAATGGCGCCATAATTTTTAGGTACTTTTTCATTTTTGGGCGGGGGGGGGGGCAATAAAACGGGGGGGGGGCAAATCCTCCAATAAAACGGGGGGGCATTTTCAGACCGTGCACAGGTCTGCCTCACTGTGTCTGTGTGTGACGGATGGAGAAAATGCATAAAATGTACTGGTGTTCCTTCAAAACAAATGTGGTTTTAATCTGGTTTCCCGTACCGAAACCACAATAAAAACCAAAACAAAGTGAATGTTATTTTACCGTTGAATACATTTTTAAAGATAAAATGTGTACGCATACAGGAGCATAGGGGGGGGGATAGGCTGGCGTGAGGTCCACCCATAGATGAACACGGTTTGCTAGGGAGGGTGTTTACCCCGAACACACACCTAAAATTTGAGGGGTCCCAGTACCGAAAACGCTAAAAATGGGGTATTTGAGTTTGAGGTATACCCCAAAAAAAATTTTGGGACCCCTTCCAAATTTGGGGGGTCGGGTATACCCCCGAATCCGGGAGACACCTATGATTTAAACTACCCGCGAAGGGAGGAAAATTTGGTTTTTTTGACTATTAATGTTTTTGGAAGGCATCATTAAAGTTTTTGTATTAATATTAAAGAAAATTTTTTCTCTCTCAAAATTCAAAAAACGTAAGGGTCTTTACGAAAAAATCCGGCCTCGCCAGATTTCGGAGGGGGGCGCCCCCTGCCCCTGGGCACGCCACTGTGTGTACGGTATTATTTTTAGCACATATAGTATTCTCTCATTAAAGCATCGGATTTTTTAAAGACGTATTTAACACAGAAGGGCCAATATATATAGGGAGGATGTATATACAAAATAAAACTGGCCGAATCTTTCTGCTCAAACGCTGCAATCTAAACCTCCTGTTTGATTATAGGGAATGTCCGCGGTTTATTATCTTTACGTGAATTAGGAATGCATGGAAGGTGGACCTGATATGATGGTTTTTATTACCCCTAAACAATTTATATGCCCTTTTGATTATACTACCTGTTCAGTTCGTTACAAACACAGTTATAAAAATACAGTAAAGTGTTAATAAAGTAAAGTGCTAACTGTTCCGAATTAAAATTGGCCGTTCCCTTGACAATATAAAATTAAAAGTAACATCAGTTTACATTTTTTTTTCAAACCTTGATAATGTGTTAAAATTAGTTGTGGTTTTATGAATTTTGTTCCTTTTTAATACAGTAACACCCAACATGATAAAGTATTGTATATGGAGACAATCAATTTTTTTTTAAAAAAGTATTTTTATATATTAATTAAATTAAATTACGCAAAAAATGGCCAAATAAATGTTTTGACCTGCCATAAAATTTATCAACTCATATGAGACGTCGTTAAGGAATAAAGATATTAAAACATTAGAATTGCGAAAAAGGTTATTCTCACGAAACGAGGATTAAATTGATAAAAAGTGGGTTAAAAGTTTTTTCAGCATTTTTATATTAATATCCATTTCGCGAAGGAAAAAAAACATTGAGTGATTAGATTATAATTATTTATCTGAACAGTAAACAAAACTTATACCAATGTCAGCATCTACGTTTTTATTCAACCACCATAAATTTCGTAAAAATTACTTTTTCCGTTGAAAGGAGGAATATAATTTTTAGGTTACCTAACCAAAATTTTTAAGTGACTGTACTGGATAAACATGTTTTATTATACAGACATAAAGAAAGGCCCTACGAACAAAACAAAGCTTCTCTACTGTACTGTCGTCTCGCAGAACGTTAGATTCTCTTATTTGTGGTTCTTTATAAAATATAAGTATATATAGGTTTAGGTTGCTACAGAGCAGTGCAGATGTATCAATTTATTAAAATTTAGTCGTAGGGGGATGTGATATTTTTTGTTTACCCTTCGTCAGCCTTCATCGCACATTTGAGCGGTCAGAAATCGGTGTGACGCTTTTTTATGGGTTTAAACGCTGGGGATTTGGAAAAAAGGCGCCCACACGGGTGCGAGAAGACAAGGTGGGAAAGGGATATTTACCTTTGGTTTTTACTCCACTGTCTTGCCACACTCTCAAAGTCGGAAGTTAAAAGGCCATTCCAGGCTGAGATAGGATTTTCTTGTGTGTTTTATGCTGAGGGAGCGCTTTTGAAACGGATGGAAAGCTTTATATATAAAAAGCTTTATAAAAATGAATAAAATGTTTGCAAAGCTTACACTTGGAGCAACGTTAGAAGGCTTATTAGTCCCCCAAATTCTTCATTTTAGACAATTCAAAATATTGGCCTGAGCGAATTGGATGGAACTCGATTAAAATTACCTCGGAAGTCGAGGCACCCTGTAGTTTCTTTGAATTTAAAAATGACATTTACTAGTTATATATATATATAGCTAATCTGTAGTTTCAAAAGCTGTGTTCAAATTGATAACAATATATAATAAACATATACATTGTATTGTAGTTTTATTAGCATTCCATTCCATTATTGGTTTTACTGTATACTTTTTTCCTTTTTTTATGAAAACAGTCTTTAACAGTTTAATTGATTGGTGGTCTATTTTTACGATTAATTTATTTAAACTGTTACTTTACAACAACGCGTGACTCATATTGGGTGGTTGGCGTTAAAGTTAATTGATTTTACAACACAACCCGTTATTTTTAAAATTTTATCAACACTGTTTTTTATGATAGAAAATGTGCGCGGCACCAATCTTACAGCTTTTAATTATAAAAACAGCTGTTGTTCTGTTGACGACGCTTTAAATTTTTGAAATAAAAGATATCTATACCTATAGAAAAGTTATATAAAAATTTAAAATAACCCAAAATAAAATAAATGAAACAAATGTGTTTTTTTGAACATGTATTTATTTAATATTAGGTGTTGTTTATTTCTTGCACTTCACAAATGTTTTTCATTGTCTGTTTATACATTTTCGTTCGTTAACTCGTTACTTGGACTTAATAGAAAAACAGTTTTTTAAAATTTAAGCAAAACAAGTTTGGAAAATCTAGAGTCCACGGCCACAAGGACAAATTCTGTCGGTTGATGAAAATAATATTTCATTTCAGATTTGCGTGGTGTTTACAATATAATATAACCGGCCGCACTGGCCAAAAACTTTTTATTCGTTCGAGTTTTTTTTGTGGGTAAAATATAGACTTTGGAAGAGTGATTGCGTTGACTCGACGTTTGAAGTGGTGTGCGTGAAAAAAAGCGTGCGCGGTGTTCGACCGCAATGTGTCCCTTCAAAAACAGAATGAGTCGCAAGCTCAGTAAAATCAAAGGGAGTGTGAATTGTTATTTGCTTTTATTAAAAGTTTTAATACTTTCACTTTCACACTAAAAAAAGAGTAAGAGAGATGTGTGTTTTATATTGTTTTTGATTCATTCTGGCGCGGTGAGGATGAATGTTCCGGATTGCCTTTGTCGAGATCTTTTTGAGCGAAAGCTGAGAGCCGCTTCAGACGGGGAACTTGCTACTCTGATGAATTTACTGTGGACGGATTTTATAAAAATATGTACGAATGAGAGGAATTTACCGTAGAAAAGGCCGACACGACATATACAAATACACTCATTACAAAATATTGTAGGATTAAACCCATACCTATAATTGTTTTATTTAAGTTTATGTTGTTCAGATACTCAAAATTGTTGAAATATCTACCATTACTCTACAATCTACTACAAAATATCTAAAAACTTTATATCACGCAGTTTGCAATGCAACACGTTCCTTTAGTTGACATAAGGATTTACGAAAAATATACAGATTTGAGCTTTTTGTTACAAAACAGTGTTGATTTTCAACTGCAGTTCATCCCAAAATATTGCCAGAAGCTTAAAAGAGGTAAAAGCCGGCTATTGTCCATTCATCTTAACTTTAAACATAAATATCTGTTTACTATCGGGCAGTGGCGAGCGTTTGTGTGTGCGGGCGTATGTACACGGAGAGTTCTACTAATGTTGCAAAATATACAATCCACCTATCTCCCCAACCACTCGTCTGGAGGGAAAGGTTTCAGTGGGATACACGAGAATGTGAGAATTTTCCGTTTCGGCATTACACCTCTGCAATGTAAATACGCGGATGGAAGGTCAAAATAGGTGGGCTTTTCAGGTTTTAAGAACTATCTGGGTGAGATTTTCGGGTTTAAGAGGGAGTTACTTACATTTTCACCCGTGGTACGCTCTAATTTTTTTAACTAAAACATAATTTATACAAACAAAATGAAGCATAAATGGGTGAATTTTTTAATACCATTTTGTTTAAAGACCAACAAAATAATTTTTTTAACGTGTTGCACTAAAACATCCGGACACATAAATTTTAATAAGAGAAATCAAGTGTTATGACTGCTTAAATGTGACTTGTGTCTGCAATGCAACGGTGTGCAAGGTTATCACAATAATTATGATGTCATGGTTTTTTTGCAAAGCTAAAGATAAATTCTATCAGGGTGAAAATAGATGAGTGGTAAAGTAACCACTTGTTTTTTGAGAAAATATCACGTGCACCAAAACACATGACGCAACTAAATAATTATTGGTTACATAACCGCTGAAAACTTTTTTTTAAATTTTCTTGCTCGCGGGTTTATTGTTTATTTCTTCCTGACGGAGCGCGGTTACGCCCTTAATTTCAACCTGGAAGACTTTAGCTATAGTCCAAAATTTTTTACAACGCGATAAAACAAAATTCCGGCAGTTCGACAGAAAAAAAATACTGTCCAAAATCACAGCGGGCCAACGTGAGATTTATTTTTATGGTTATATAATCAAATCGTGCCACCAAAAAATCAAAGAAACATACAAACAAATAAAACGCTATGTATATCGCACATCTTAACTAAAATTTAATTACTCTCCTTATACAAGAAAACAGTCTATATTTACAAAAAATAATCTTTTGTTTGGTTAACTTTTTCTGGGTTCTTATTATATTTTTTTTAGAATTAATACAAGATAGCGATCTAAGAAATCCTGAACAGCTGCTCAAATCTGTACAAAACAACTACGTGCAGGTAAATTCTTATTTAATTGTTTTTAATCTCAATCGTTCAAAAATTAGTAAATTAAACATTTTTTTTATTTGTAAAAAATACTATGAGATTTGTGATTTAACAAAAAAAATATGTTTATAATAAATTCTAACAGCTGTTTTAGAAATATCACTTTTCAGATAAAAAAGGTTTAAAAGCATATTTTGGAGCATTTGAACATATTGCCGTTAGGTTTTTAAGCTGAACGAAAAAGTTTTGAAA
>JASAMX010000486.1:0-12272 GCA_030248175.1 Microlaimidae sp. YZB2_3
ACATAATCAAGTACAAAGACGTGGTAAAGTTTACGAAAATAATTTTTAAATATATTGAAAAAAGCAGATTATATATCTCATAGATTAGAAACATAAAAAAACCCATTTTTATACAAAAAGTTTAAACGCTTTAAGATTTCATCGTTATAACATTAAAAATGTCTAACAAATTTTATCATTATAAAATTAGCTTGCACAATAGTCTTACATACGCAATCATTCGTTTTTCTACTGCACCGTTTTAGCAATTCTCTATGGACTGTTATTTTCGTCAAAAGTGGTATGATCAGCGGCTTAAATTTACTGCAAACGGCGAAATGAAAGAACTAGCCTTGGCTCAAAAAGTTTTGCAGGAAATTTGGCGACCGGACACTTATTTTAAAAACGGTCGCAACTCTTATTTGCACAAATTAACCACTCCTAATATTTTGATCAGAGTAAGCGACGATGGGTTGGTTTACATATCTCAAAGGTAATGTTGTATGTAATAATCTTTTTCATACTATCTGACTTTAATAATTCAATTAAGGTTATAATATTATAGTTTATTAAAGGAGCGCTGTCACAAATCAAATTCCTATATCGCCCAAAACATATTACTCCTTTAATACTCAACCGATCGAGCTGAAATTTAAAAGTGTCGTAGCCTTCCAGTAGAGTACTTTAAATACCAAATTTAAATTAAATAGGTTCGGTATCAAAGGAGGAGTTCGGTTCGGACGATATAGGAGTTTGATTTGTACCAGTGCTCTTTTAATGCTTTTTTTTAAATTTTAATGAGAGAAAAGATTCATAGTTCTTGCATTCATTTCCCTTTTTATGCATTCTCAAATTTCTCAAAAATTCTCAAAATCAATAATATTTTGAATAATTTTACTTACATTATAATGTTGAATATTAATATAGTGTCATCAAAAATATATAACATAATAATAAAGAAAAAATATGTAACTCCATATATTGCTCAGATACATTGGCTGCCCTAACTAGGGTGCACCCTAATTAGAGCGCGCTTTTATTAAGGCGCACCCTTATAAGAGCTTTTAAACGCCCTAATTAGGGCCACCCTTTCAAAATGAAGATCCTAATGAGTGCCCTAACTAGGGCGCACTTTTATTAGGGCGCGCCTTAGTTAGGGCGCTCAATGTGTCTGAACAATATATGAATTCACATATTTTTTTCTTTATTATTGTGTTATATATTTTTGGCGTCATATCAATATATAGGTTAGCTCCTGGAGTCGTTGCTGATGTTATTATTTTTAAATACTATGTTTTTCAACAAAAAATTCATATTTTTCGTGTGTGTGTGTGTGTGTGTGTGTGTGTGTGTGTGTGTGTGTGTGTGTGTGTGTGTGTGTGTGTGTGTGTGTGTGTGTGTGTGTGTGTGTGTGTGTGTGTGTGTGTGTGTGTGTGTGTGTGTGTGTGTGTGTGTGTGTGTGTGTGTGTGTGTGTGTGTGTGTGTGTGTGTGTGTGTGTGTGTGTGTGTGTGTGTGTGTGTGTGTGTGTGTGTGTGTGTGTGTGTGTGTGTGTGTGTGTGTGTGTGTGTGTGTGTGTGTGTGTGTGTGTGTGTGTGTGTGTGTGAACTTAACGTTTATAAATATTTCATTGAATAATTTGTGTTTAGATTTTGAATTTTTTATATTTAGAAAAATTTGTTTTTGTAAAATCGCAATGCTTTTTTAATGCTAAAATGTTTATTTAATGCTAAAATGCTAAAATTATTCCAGAAAGATAATTATTATTAAGAATATATAGGCGTGTTGCATAAAAAGTTTAATGAACGTTTAAAGTTTAAAGTTTAATAATAATACTACATGGTTAATTTGGTATTGCGGAAACAACCGCTGTGTCTGTTTTTTAATACTAATTAGAATATTCAAAAGCGTCATTGGAGCTTTGTGTGTTCATCAGCAAAATGTTTTGCGACATATTTTTTCTATATTTTTATTTTTTTTTTAATTTTGTCATGACTTCACTTTCTTCACCAGTAACTAAAAAAATTAAATAACACTTTAGGCTCACTATTAGGGCTAGTTGCCCTATGTATCTTCGAAAATTTCCAATGGATACGCAAGCTTGTGGCGTCATAATAGGTACAATAAAATAACTTATATTGGATTTTTTATTTTAAATGTTTGCCCGCAAACAATAAGAGCCATTTAGTAGTTAAGTGTTAAAAGGTCACAATACAATTTCTGTTAATTTTTCTTGTTTTATAAAAATTTAGAACAAATTTCATTGATTTATTATAAGAGTTAAGATTTTACTAATTACAGTTTATAATTATTCCTGCGGCAGAATATTGATTTATTGCAGTGATTTTAAAAAAAAAATTTCATTCGTATTTTCAAAATTTTCAAAATAAGTTTAATAAAGGTTTCAATTTCTTAATAAATATTTTAATTTTTTTAAATTTTTTATTTTATAATAAGTCATTGAAAAATAAAAACACAGTACAGTAGGTTGAAGATTTTTTATTTAAATTATTGGAATTGAAACGAAATTAAATTTTAAAGGCGATAAAATTTAAGAAATGTTATTACTTTTTAAGGCTGGTTCATACATATGACAAAACTTCCTTTGGACAAAGTCCAAAGGAAAAAAGTAATTTGGTATTTGTCGAAAGAACAAATACAGCGTGAAAACGTCCTTTGGACTTTGGACTTTGGAAAAAGGCCAAAAGACAAAATCCAAAGGACAACGTGTTCATACTTTCTTGTCCTTTGGACTTTTCCGTTTGGATTTTGTTCTTTATACTTCGTTCAAAGGAAAAAGTCCAAATGACGTTTTGGCTTTTCTAAAATTGTCCTTTGGACTTTGTCCAAAGGACGTTTTGTCATAAGTATGAACCAGCCTTAGTTTTCTCTAATTATAAAATAAAAAATAAAAAACGCGATTGTTTTAGGAAGCTTAGGATACAATCGAAGAGACGTGACGTACAAGTGGGTTGACAATGCTTTTACAAAAAAATATGTCAGCAATCTACGAAAAGAAATCAAGCTTTCGCAGTACAAGGTCATGGATGTTATTTTTGATGAACAAAATATCACTGATATACGTTCACCTGATTCAGGTATTGCTGTGAATTGTTTTTGGTGATGCCTATTCCACAATAAAAATTTCGCACAAAATTTTACTAATAGCCGTAATAAATCTCAAATAAATTAAACCTATGATTGAATTATATCTGGCTGACCCTGAAAATTAGAATGCAGACATGAAAGGACCAATTAAAATTGTGCGGTAATGACGTGTTTTTTTTTAAACCAATAAGAACGCAGAATTTTTTTTAATTCCACCTTTTCACAAAAAAATTAAAAAAATAACCAACTTTAGCCCTTAAAAAATTTGCATTTAGGTTACAAATTATGTAATTTAATAAATAATTATTAAAATACAGTTCTTAATCTTTGTTATTATTCCGCTTTAGTGAAAAATTTTGAATGTTTTTGTTGTTAAATACTCGATTAAATACTGCAAATCTCGCGGTCAGCTAGATTTTTTTGCCTATAATATTTTTAATAAACGATTGTATAAATTACACGTTTTATTTCTAAATTTTTATTTTTTTAGTTTAATAACAGCTATTGCAGCTAAAAGATGTCTGCTTTAAAAACAAAACAATTTAAATAATTTTTAGACAAAATATCAGTATTGAGATTGTATTTTATATTGGAGAGACAACAAGGATACTATCTTTTACAAATGTACACACCATGCTCACTTATAGTCGTTATGTCATGGGTTAGCTTTTGGATTAATAAAGTAAGTTATACAAGTTTTTTAAATTTACCATGTTTTTATAATTGGACATAATAGCAGTGCTGGGCGCTTTTCATGTAGTTAAAAGCAGAGGACAGCTACAAATTTGATTTTCGTGAGGGTTCTCATTGTCCAGTAGGCATGGAAAAAAACAACTAAAACGCGTGTCTAATTGCATTTTTGCACGCAGCTTAATTGACAATAGCGTGCATTCATGGTATTATTTAAAATTGGATAAACATAATTTTATCGCCACATACGAGATTAAAATCTTCACTATGAGATTATTTTCAGGAGGCGTCTCCGGCTCGGGTGTCTTTGGGGATAATGACAGTGCTGACCATGTCGTCAATCGGATTGGGAGGGAGAGACGGTCTGCCCAAAGTGACGTACTCCACCGCCTTGGATATATTCATTGTAGTCTGTTTCGGAATGGTTTTCGCCGCTCTCATCGAATATGCAATCATAAATTTCGCCCATATTTTTTATGTTCGCAAAACCGTGAGTTTGCCACTTTTTTTGTTTTTCTTTTTATTTTTATTGATTGAAATAAGTTAACCAAGCAGCAAAACGTCAAATTGATAAACGATAATATGCTCTTTAAATTAATAATTTAAAATATACCCTGTAAGAATATATAATAAATATATTCTGAGGTTTTTGAAACCACACTAAAATTATTTTTGAATGATTGTCTATAGTTTTTTTGTTCACTTATTATTGATTGACAACCTGATTTTTTATTACTTTTTTTCAAATTTTTATTTTTAAATAAGAGTTTTGAAACACATGTTTTAGTTTTGTTTATTAATTTAATTTGTAAACTGTTTTTATGATTATATTTTTGTTAGCCGAATGAAAAATTGTTTTAAAAATTCGGTTTTAAAAAAAATGGTATGAAAATTCTTAAATAAAAGTATCTAACAGCCGAATATATATATAAAATACCAAATTTTACTGTTTAAACAAGAATTACAGAACAATTGAATTTTTGATAGATTTATTTTACACCAAATAAAAAATGATTAGATTTCAAACATTAATTTATTTGTTAAAAAATAATAATCTATTAAAAAATTTATTAGAAGTTTTAAGATACAACGAGATACGTTTGATTTGTAAAATAATTTAGGTAACCTGATAATTAAGTAACATTGTGGTAACCTTGTAAAGCCAATATTTGATAAATATTTGCCACACAAAACAAATAATATTTTTAAAGCATGTGTTTGTTTTTGTACAATTAAGTCCATTTTTAAATCACAAAACTAAAATTAGATATAAAATAGATCATGCAAACTATAAAAAACCCAATATAATTGTGAAAAGTCAGCTATTGTTGCTATTGTTCATAAAAGTATAATGTTTTAATATTCTGCCATAGTTCACAAAACTTTTTTCCAATTAAATTAAAATAAAACATCAACATAATAATATCCTGAAAGTGGAATATTCATGCATTGAAATTTTATAAAAATTTTATTAATTTTAAAATAAAAAATGTAAAGTCTACTACTTTAAGCAATTTTTTTAAAATTGAGTTTTTTTTAAATCAAACCTTAAATGATATAGTTTTTGTGTTATAAAATCTATAAAAACCAAAACTTTTTAAGAACTTTTATAATAAAAAGTGTAATAAAATAAATATTTTGTTGGTTTAAACACTGAATATATTTGTTTCGGTTAATATGGTAAGTACAACTCTAAAATGTAAAAATATATAAGAAAAATATCACTAAATACAAATAAGTTGTTGGTGAGCTTAACACTACACTGTTAAATAAAACAAATTGTTTCGTAGGTCAGTACAATGTTTGTTTTGAGTAAATGACGTTAAGTCTGTTCTTAGTAATGTCAAAATGACGTCCGTGGTGTAAAAAATGTCGAAAACACTGTGGTATTTGTTTATTAATGACGTGTATTTTATGCTATTATGACACTAGGATTATTACATACTGTATATTATTATTTGTTCCTGACATTTTTACAATTTTAAACATTTAGCTTCAAGTTTTGAAGTGTTAACAAAAATATGTAAAATTTATAGGCACCTTGCACTGAAACGCAGTTTATACAAGAAGTATGCAATATACATAAGTGTCACCATAATGGATAATTACCGTACTCCTACTTATCTTTTCGTAGTATGCAGAGAAACCGATAGAAAGCGCGCGAAATTACCGTATCTCCTACTTATCTTTTCGTAGTATGCAGATCAACCGATAGAAAGCGCGCGAAATTTCGATCGGTTGATCTGCATACTACAAAAGATAAGTAGCAGTACGGTAATTATCCATTATGGTGACGCTTATGTATATTGCATACTTCATGTATAAACCGAGTTCCAGTGCAAGGTGTCTATATTTTGTTTGTGTCCTATTAACATGTTTAAATCCAGTTAAAGCAACAAAAATCAAAAATAGTACGTCAAGTTCTCGCGCTTATTAAAAATACTTCATTTTTTTAACTTTGATAAAAATATTTAGATTTTTTTTTAAGACCATACCTTTTTTAGATGATGTTTTTGCCATTTTTGACAACTTAGATTTTTTTGTATTCTTTGTTTATTTTTAAGCACTAAATAAATATTAGAACAGTGTCATAATAACATCATAGCAAAATGTGTGCTTGCAACACTTGCGGTAAATTCTCACTAAATAATAGAAGTAATGACACTAAGCGTTAGCTTGCTATCTACAACAATGTAAACTGTTAAAAATTTTCCACGACTCTTTCAGGTTCAAGCTATACGAAAGCGCCGAAATCAAAATGCAGTAAGGGATTTACATCCAGTTGTTGTTATCCTTGCAAGAGTTTAATACAATATTTTGTTTAATTATATTCGCGTTTTATTATATGTTTAATCTTTTTCAAAACAAAATTAAAAAAAAACAAATTTGAATCATTTTTTTTAAGAAAACAAACCCCATGTTATTAAATTTTTATGTTCTCATACGATGTTTTTTTTTTATTTTGAAAGTTCTGGCATTCTTTTTGGCAGGAAAACAAAAGGTTAAAATTAACCAAAAACTAAAACAGCAAGCATTAAAACAGATTGGTTTTAATTTCTTTCGCTGCCAGTATTTTTTAACCGAAATTTTGAAATATTTTTCAGTAATACAACTTCTAAAAAACAAGAAAATGAACGCTGAAATATTGTATTATTACTCCGTAGCTTTTTTCTTTAGTTTTTGCTTTTTTTATTCACGCCTTTTTTGGCACTTCTTAAAGGTGCGGTACCGAGTCAAACTTTTTGTTTTCGATTTTGATTATTTTAGTTAAAACCTTACCCCTCCTCCCAATAGCTCACAAAAATTTTTTCATCAGGAGATATTACCCTTCAAAAATGGCGTTTTCGATAATTCTATAATTGAAAGATTGCTCAATGGATATTACAATTTAAATTGCACTTAAAAAACGGGCTACCTTCTACTTTAATTTTGATACCTTGATCGTTAAAATTAGTGCGGTATTTGTTGAGATATTGCGTTTCCTGTACAAAAAACCCGCAATTTTTTTGCTAAAAATACGAAGTGACGGCAAAAAATGTTGGGCAAAATTAATCAAATCACTTCCGTCGTTTGGTTTTTTAGCAAAAAAATCGCGAGTTTTTTGTACCGGAAACGCAATATTTCGACAAATACTGTACCAACCTCAACAATCAAGGATCCAAATTAAAGTAGAAAGTAGCCGCTTTCTTTGAGTGCATATTTTGTAATTTAAATTTTAATACCCATCCAACAATCTTTTAAGTACAGAATTGTCGAAAAACGCCATTTTTGGAGGGGAATATCTCCTGCACCACTGGAGATATTTTGATGAAAAAATTTTTGCGGGCTGTTTGGGACAGGGGTAAGGTTTTCACAAAAAAAAATCCAAATCGAAGACAAAAAGTTTGACTCAGTAACGCACTTTTAACGCTATTGTCAGTTTCAGTTAATTATTGTTGATAGTTAGTAGCTGCATGGCACACCTACGCAGTGTTCTGCACGCTTCACAAACAACTAATCATGGTCTACCGTTTTTATAATAAGCAATATGCAATAGCATAGAGCCGAAATAAGAAATTTTTAGCCGGAATTCGATAAAACCAGAACTTAAGCCAATTTTTTTCTTTATTTTGGGAAACAATTTTCTTTACTTGTGTTACAAATCTAAACTTTACATTTACATTTACGGTTCCAACTACTCTTGTGTTTACGGCTTTCAAAACCCTGTCCTGTGCCTGAAGTAGTAAAGTAGCAATGACGTAGTATTAAATGTAGATAAAAAAGATAAGACTGACGCTGAATAAAATTTTGTTTATAAAAATGAGGTTTACTTTAAAAAATGTTAGTGAGCATATATTAATAACGACAAAATGGTTGTTTTTGTAAAATAGTTTTATCCTGTTTAAATAGATTCGTTGCTAAAATTTTATAAATTTTACATTATGTACCAGTGTTGAGTGTTCAAATAAAAGTTAAATTATTACAATATTATTATAATAATCAGGATTAATTTTTTTTAACATAAAACATGGAAAATGATATTTAAAAAAATTTGTTTATTTCGTTTATATGTTTTGACAAAACAATATACAGACTAAAGGGATTTATTTTAAACTAAAAAATTGATGGTAGCGAAAACAGATGTGTTTGTTTTTTTAAATTTTTTTGTTTAAACATAATATAACCGATTAACAACAATATTTTGACTTCGAAAGTACTAATTATAATCTTGTCTGCAGCACTTTGTACAAGATTTTTTGCAGTACAGCACTAAATATGCTGTTCACTGTTCCGCAGTTTTTTTCTCTAGCACTTTCTGCAGTATTTTCAGCAGAAGTTTCTTAGGTTGTACACGGAACACTGCAAGCACAACACAATAACAAAAATTAATAACTTTTTTTTGTTCGTTTTGTGCATCTATGTGCCCTTGCAGCAGCTGCCATTTTTACAGGTCAGACGATGAATAAGTTATAATGAAACGACACTCAGAGTTCTACTGCAATAGTTTGTTTGTTTCTGCAGGTGTTCCTGCAGTGTCATTGCATCACTTCCCGCAGTGCTTTCGGTAAAGGGTTTTTTTGCTACTAAAGCTAGTCTTCCAGGCGTGGGGGCGTGACCGCTCTCTGCCAGGAAAAAAATAAAAAAATAAACGCGTGAGTTAAGTAAAAAAGTTGCCAGTGGTTATAAAACGGATTGATATTTAGTTGCTTCACATTTTTCTCTACACGTGATACTTTCTCAACAAAAGAGTGATTACTTGAACACTTCGCTAAATACACTCTAATAGAATTCACCTCGAAATGCAGGAGCCTATTTCCTAAAGACGTTTGTAAATTTTCATTTTACAAATCTCCACCTACTTTATTTATAAATTACATGATAGAGGATATGGGACACAGGAATATTGATTAGACAACAAAATGAAACTGACGTGGCTGAGACCAATCGGCAGAGAGCACTGAGCGGAGATACTCCCCCTGGATTACAAGTATAATTCGGATTACAAGTCGAAAAACCTTCATCATGTATTTTACAAAAAATAGGCGGAGATTCGTGAATTGAAATTTTACAAAAATTTTTATCAAACAATCCCTGGCAGTTTATGCAGTGTTTTTGCAATATTGTATTAAGCACTTTTTGGACTACTAAATTTAGATCTGCGAGCACAACATGAAACATGAATGAAACCATGTCAACCCTTTATCATTCATCTCATATTGCGGGTTTTCTGCGTACTTCAGCCAGGCTTTCCGGTTTTTGTGATATAGGCAAAAATATATAATACTATAATTTTTTTGTTACTATAATTTAAAATATACCTTTAATTTCGGTAATTATATATTTTTTTAATTTCGCACTATTAACCGTTAGATACCACATGTTTATTATTGCTCATTTAATAGTATGAACTACAATAAAAATTCTGTTATTGTAAAACTGCTCATATGAATCTATAATATCCTTTCTTGGAAAAAGGATTCAATTTGCTTTTAAATCCACACTAAAGGAGTATTTAATACCTAAAATAGAAGTTTTTTTTGTCCACCTTACCTTTACGTTACATTTTTCCAATAATATTTTTTTGTAGTTTTTTGCCTTTTTTCTTTTTGTAGTATACTTTTGTTGCAATATAATAATAAAATATTTCTAAAAGCAAGTAGTAGTGTTTTTAAATAAAAAATTGAAAATGACACTTCATCACTAGTAAGGTTCCTGTGACGACGCTCTTTGACGTAGGAGCAAACGCTAGCAGTAAAAGAGCATAAAAAAAGACATACTAAATATCTGCGCAGCACTTTTGGAGCGTATTTCGCCCCAAGTGATTGTAGGTACCGACGGATAGTATATATTTTTTAACGTCACAATATCTGAATTTACATGATAATATGAATATTTTAGTATTAATACTGTGAAACCTTTATAACTCCTCGCTTATTAGTGACCCACTTTTAGTGTTTCACTCCCGCTGATCTGTGGCTTGCGCCACTTAAAATAGTATAAGTATAATTCATCCACTCAAAATAAAATGCAGTATAATTCATCCACTCAAAATAAATCACGAACCAAAATCGAGCCCATGCCTTTTCGGCGGACAAATTATGGAGGTTTTCATAAAATATGATATAAAAATAATAATATTATGAAGTGCATACGATAAATTATACATAATTGAGTGTTCCAACGGGCTAACTGTGTCTTCATCTGCGGTAGACTCATCAGCCGACACATCAGAGGCAGAAACTGACGAGGAACCAACGATTACATCTAATCATCACCAAAGTATACATCTCCAGGCATGTAACACCAACAAGTCTTCAGAAATTTTATATAATACACCACTTTCACAGCAATTTTAAATTTACACTTTCTCTCGGATAGCATTGTCTGGTTATTTAACAAACCAAAACTCGCCACTCCTTTGCAAGTTTTTTTATCTTATACATAGACATGTCCAAAACTTTACCACTCAATCAGCCATAATTTTTTATTGTACTTCAAACTCGCACAAACACAAGTACCAACAACAATCCAATACCATAAACAACTACATCAAAGGCCGCAAAGCATACACCACATACAACAACTAAATCAAAATAAAAACTCATCAAAACAGGACTCTTCACAAGGATCCTGTATCTTACACCCACATTATTCAACATCTACACCGCAGACATACCAACACCACCACCAAACGTACACATCATAACATATGCAGACCACATCACAAAATATGCATCACACCCAAACCACCACATAGCTCAACAACAAATACAACCATACCTACACGCAATACAAGCATGGACAGACAACAACCAACTAACATTAAATGCAAGCAAAACAACATCCACACTATTCACACCAGACCCTGCAGAGTACAACACACAATTATCACTACAAATAAACAACACAACACTCATTACAACCAAAAACCCAAAAATCTTGGGGCTCACAAACTTCCAAAGACCCCACCCCCCACTTACATCCTAACACACACATCGCGAAACACGGGGGGGGGGGAAACAGCAAATTTTTTTTTAAATATTTTTTTTTTTTTTTTTTTTTTTTTTTAACATTTTTTTTTTTTTTTTTTTTTTTTTTTTTTTTTTTTTTTTTTTTTTTTTTTTTTTTTTTTTTTTTTTTAGCATGCTTGTATTGCGTGTAGGTATGGTTGTATTTGTTGTTGAGCTATGTGGTGGTTTGGGTGTGTTGGATTTTTTGTGATGTCGTCTGCATATGTTATGATGTGTACGTTGGGTGGTGGTGTTGGTATGTATACAATATAAATGTTGAATGCATGTAGATTGATCAACACAATTCTAGTCTGACTCCTGTTTTGATGAGTTTTCTGTTGATTTGTAGTTGTTGTATGTTGAGTATGCATTAAGGCCTTTGATGTAGTTGTTTATGAATTTTGTGATTGTTGTTGGTACTTGTGTTTGTGCGAGTTTGTGTATGAGTGTGTGGTGATTAACAGTGTCGAAAGCTTTGGACGTGTCCAGAGCTACGACAACTGTGCCGTGTGGTGGTTTTGGTTTGTTAAAACCTGCTGTTATACGAGTGTAAATTGTTTGTAAATTTATATATAAGTGATATTGTTTTTTGAAGCCGTGTTTAAAATTGAATCATATGGTTGGAAATTTAATACTTGACTAAAATTAATTTGATTTTGAAAATTTCCGTTATTATTTTGTTTGAATAAAATCCAAAAATCAAGTACAATAAAAAATTATGGCTCACTGGTGGTAAAATTTACAATATCTCTATGTATAAGATAAAAAAAATTCAAAAAGAATTGCCCAGTTTTAGTAAAAAAAATAACCAAACAATAGGTTCCAAGAAAAAGTATAAATTTAAAATTGCAATAAAAATGGTAAATTATATAAAATTACAGAGACTTGTACTATTACAAACCTGGGGCAATCTTGGTTCATGATGATTAGCTGTAATCGTTGGTTCCTCGTCAGTTTCTGCATCTGTTGTGTCAGGTTGCAATCGTTGTCTACCGCCACCAAGCATT
>JASAMX010000487.1:0-24814 GCA_030248175.1 Microlaimidae sp. YZB2_3
CATCACGTGATCACGATTTCTATATGACATTTTGATGGTCCTTAAAACTCTGACGTGATCGCTTATTTTATAGATGTAAACTTGTTAATGCTCTATGAATGTAAGCTTGATAAGCTTTAATTTTTAATTTTTTTTTATTTAAAATCAAAAAGATAAATACCATACACTAAATATTATTTAGTTTTAGGTGAACATTTAAATAAAAACAAAAATAACTGGGTGCGCAGTTTAATTTTCCTGTTAGCTTTGTCTTTCCATTCTGTAGTCGCTGGATTGAGCTTTGGTGTGCTCACTAAAGTAGAAAACGTAAGTTGAAAAAGCACTTTTATGAATCAAATTTTTTTATCTCCCGGAACAAACAACTATTTTAATACTGGATCGATCGGACTAAAACTCGGCAATGTTTTAGCATTGGTAGCAAGAACTTAGATATCAAATTTGAAATAGTCAGATTGCTCGACAAAGTAGTAACTACGTTCTAAGTCATAGAGGAGTTTGTTTTGTGAAAGTACTCCTTTAAATATATGAATGATTAAAACAAAGCATAGTTTAAAAAAACCCATAAAATACTTAAACTTAAAAATAAATTCTATCAGGGTGAAAATAGATGAATGGTTAAAGTAGCCACTCGTTCTTTGAGAAAATATCACGTGCAGAAAAACACATGACGCTATAAATAATAATTGGTAAATAAACGCTGAAAACTTTTTTTAAAATTTTTTTCGCTCGCGGGTTTATTGTTTATTTCTTCCTGGCGGAGAGCGGTTACGCCTAGGGATCGACCGGGGCAGGATTTTTTCTGATGCTGGGGCCGGGGCAAGTAAAAAAATTTAACAGAATTTGTAATTTTTGATCATTTTTTTCAAATAAAAATCAAAGTTTTTACTGTTAATTATTTGGTTTAGGTAATTTATAGTCACATTTTCGAATTTAAGCACTTTGTGAGTAAAAAACTTATTTTTTATTACACAAAAGTTTTTTTTTTTAAACAGAGCAAAATTTTCATTTTGATATTTTGATTTTTTTAACCTAAATTATCATTTTATTTACATAATATGTAGATTTTTACATATAATCATTAGCAGTATATTCTTGTTTAAAGCAATATTATACTTAATCGCAAACCATTTATGTTACTGTTAAATAGAGCAGGAGGGAAAGTACTTTTATACAGGGAGTATGTTTTGATCAGTAAAGCAAAACGTGGTAAAAAAACTAAAATCAAAACTGTGTACAATTAACAAAACTATTTCACAATAACGAAATCCTTTATATGAAAATATTTTAAATTAAATATGTTGGTGCCTATAGGCAAAAAAAATTTAGCTGACCGCGAGATTTGCAGTATTTAATTAGCTATTTAACAACAAAAACATTCAAATTTTTTCACTAAAACGGATTAATAATAAACATTAAAAACTGTATTTTAATAATTATTAATTAAATTACCTAATTTGTAACCTAAATGCAAATTTTATAAGGGCTAAAGTTGGTTAACTTTTGTATTTCTTGTGAAAAGGTGGAATTTAAAAAAATTCTGCGTTCTTATTGGTTTAAAAAAAAACGTCATTACCGCACAAATTTAATTGGTCCCTTCATGTCTGCATTCTAATTTTTAGCGTCAGCCGGATATCATTCAACCATAAAGGCTGGTTCATACTTATGACAAAACGTCCTTTGGACAAAGTCCAAAGGACAATTTTAGAAAAGCCAAAACGTCCTTTGGACAAGCCAAAACGTCCTTTGGACTTTTTCCTTTGGACAAAGTATAAACGCTACTTAGAATTTGTCCTTTGGACAAAGTCCAAAGGACAAAATCCAAAGGGAAAAGTCCAAAGGACAGAAAGTATGAATACGTTGTCCTTTGGATTTTGTCTTTTGGACTTTTTCCTTTGGACTATTCCCTTTGGACTTTTCCCTTTGGATTTTGTCCAAAGGACAAAAGTCCTTTGGGATTTGTCCAAAGGACGTTTTGTCATAAGTATGAACCAGCCCTAATTGGCGAAGTTTAACCATAAAAGTTAAGAATACTAGTCTTGAATGTTATTTTGAAGAAGCACTTTTATTCCAATTTCATTTACACAGCTCTATTCAACATTTTTTTAGTTTAAACATATAAAAAAGGTTAAAACGCACGTTTTGATTTTATAATATAGGAGCATTTTGAAATTTTTATTGTCAATTTTTGTAAATTAAAAATCACTCTTTTTGAAGTTGTAAAAAGTAAAACATTATATTGCGAGTACATGAGACTACTCGCTTTCTAGCAGTTTCAAATTGATTGTTTTAATGATTTTAATCAAATTATTTAATTTTAGCCAAAAATTATAAAATGAACGTCACGTGAACTTTATCAATGTAATTATTTTCGTGATTTTGCACCACTTTTTATAATTTTTCGAGATTTATCAAAAACATAATATATTCCAAGAAAACTTTTGATTATACACTAAGCTTTTGAATAAAATTATGCAAGAAAAAAAATGCAACATTTCAAACGTACGCGACTTTCTCTGCATATATCACTGATTTCTTGCGAAGAGATTTTTGCAGTCAATACTTGTTTTTTCGTGCAGCGCATTTACTTGCAAAAGTGGAAGAAAATTTGCAATATGCACTGTAAAACGCTAACACTGTTAAAAATTGGTGCACCCAAAAATAGCAGAGAATGGCGGGTTTACAGTATTAAACTCGCACAAGAGTGCTAGTTTCAAGCAAAATATTTTATTTAAAAATTAGTTTTATTTTTATTCAGCATTATGCCAAAACTTTTTTTTAAATTAAATATAGACAGTTCATTATTAACTTTTTGTTTTAAAAATTCACGTTTGGTGTCTTTTGGGTGAATACAAAATATTGGGTTCAAAAAAACAGGACTGACTCCGCAGGTTTTTTTGAATTTTATGAATACTATAGTGTAGTTTTACTGAAAAGTGTAGATAGTGTAGAAAGTGTAGATAAACTTAAAATTTCTAAAATAAAGGCTAGACGTCAGCTTGAATTGTTTTAACGTAACAAAATTTGAAAACGATTTTAAATATTCACCTAAAAATAAACGCAAGAATATATAATCCAAGCAAAATGTCCAGTTGTACAATAAACCGTTCTACTTACACCTGATCGAATCTAAATAATAGAATTTATTCATCATTTTCTGCTATTTTTTTGCACAAAGCGATTTAGTAAAATAGTCTTAGAAAAAACGAGTTTTTGGTGTACAAATAATCGCTATGTGAGAAAACTTTTATTGAGTGCACAGAAAATAGCTTGCGCGTGAAAAGTCACAAGTGCAACATTTCTTGTAAAATTTAGGTAAAAAATTCCGTCCAGCCGAAAATTCTCTTGTTTATATATTTTTGATATAAGCAATGATATTAGAATAACTCCAATATATGTAAAATACGTCTTGTGATTATAGAGGCAAATAAAACCTAACTGACCTCGATGATTTGCAGTATTGAATCGACTATTTAACATTAAAATCATTTAAAACTTTCAGTAAAAACGGTTTTATATTTAAGATTAAATACCATATTTTAACAATTATTTATCAAATTACACAATTCGGAACAAAAATACAATTTTTTAAAGCGTGAAAGTTCACTAATTTATGTATATTTCTTGAAAAGCAGGAATTAAAAAAATTATGCGTTCCAATTGGTTTTTTTTAAAATTTTATAACCGCACAATTTTAATTGATCCGTTTACGTCTCTTATACAAACTTACTAGAGGTCAGCCAGATATAATTCAACCATATAAACTTAAACTATAAACTTTCTCAGCTAAATCAGTTACAAACTTGGTACGAGCATATAAATCCTATATTAGGCCATTGCTTGAATATGGCAGTGTCATTTGGAATCCTGATCTCATAAAAGATTGTAATTTATTAGAAAAAGTTCAAAAATGTTATACCAGAAGATAATTTAGATGCTGCTGTCTAAAATACACTAACTATGAAAATCGGTTGACTTTTTTAAAACTTGAAAAACTTTCAGATAGAAGAGCTAAAACAGACTTATGTGAAATATACAAAATAATAAATGGCAAATCATGTCTTCAATCAAAAGATTTATTTTTATTCAACACCAACCAAACTCGAGGACATCCTTTTAAACTGCAAATTGATGAATGTAGAATTGGTACAAGAAAATACTCTTTTCCAAACCGCGCTATTTTAAAATGGAATGCTTTAGATACCTCTCAAGTCACTGCTAATTCGGTCACAATTTTTAGAAAATCGCTAAAATAACATAAGGTGTGTTTTAATTTTAAAATTATTATGCTCAGTTTTAGTGCCTAAGCGTAACAACTTGAGTCTTCTGAGCATTTTTTTAGCTTAACTGTGTTGCTTTTAGATTGCACACAGCAAGTTCTTTATCATACTTGATTACACATTCTTAATTTTACAAAAGTGATGTTAGTTTTTTTCCTCTCACCGGGTCTCCCAACTTTTGTGTTTATTTTGTATATGTATATCTATCTAGTGTTTTTTTGTAGTATTGTATTTATTTAAATGTATTTTCTTCTATTTGTTCTTTTTATTATAGAGTGTGTTCTATATAACTAATTGTGATATATTTTTTTAAACTACCTAAACTTTCTTGTGTGCCGATTTACGCATATTATTATTATTATTTACGCATGTAGATAATTGCTAAAAATAAATTTCTTTCTTTTTCTTCTTTCAACCATAGATATCTACTGTCAAACTCTCATCTTGCAAATAAGATCTACAAACGGCTTTTAATACTCAAGAAACCTTTAAATTTTTAGTAAGAATTTGCGTGACTAAAATAAGGAATCTTAATAAAATAAAAAGGCTTTAGAAAATCTTAACATAGCATAATAAATAACATATCCTAATATTAAAACAATTAAATTAGCTCTGTACATAAAATCTTGTAGAATATTTTACTGTCAAAAATGTTTATAAGCGCTTTAAAATTTGGATTCTTAGGGGTTCTTACCCCGGTTAGCCCCGGCTCATTCGACAGCTAATTTGCTGGCTGGGGGCCGGAGCCGTGCTAGAGAGTATTGCGTTCGCCGGGACCTGGGTAGAAAAAAAAGTGCCGCAAGCCGGGGCTGAGGTCTGGGTTGGGGCCGGGGCCCCGGTCGATACCTAGTTATGCCCTTAATTTCAGCCTGGAAGACTTTAGCTTTAGGTGTCTTTTACGGATTTTAGGTTCATATTTTTTTACTTTTTTACATTTTAATTTTTTGTGCAAAATCATATACCATTAAACTCAATAACCGAAATATAAATTTTAAATAACTGTTGAAAAAAAAACGAGCACTAAATTTATGTCTTTTAAAAAAAATGTGAATATATTATCAGTATTTGTTGTTTATTTTACATAGCAGTATAGAATGATCAATTCATACCCAGCTTTTATTGCGTTATAATTTAATAACATAGGTATAGTTAACTCCACAAATTTAAAATTACGAATTAGTATACAAAAGAAAATTACGAAAGTTAAGAAATTATTGTATATTTTGTAAAAAAGGCGGGATTAAAAAAATCTGCTCCAAATGGGTATTTAAACGGAGTAAATCGCACATTTTTATTTAGTTTTCTTATTTTCCCAAAGAGTTTCAGAAAATCAAACAAGATTTTATTCAACCATTGGGTCCCTGGGTCTTTCAATAATTAAGTCCTTTTTCGCACGAATAGGGCACCACTTTTAGAAACAAAGACTCAATTAACCAACTGCATTAACATCATTTGAGCGCGTCTCACTCGTGTCTTCACTTGTGTCTTTGACCACTAAATTTTTCTAAGAAATATATCTGTTTTTTGTATTTTAGAGGTATTTTTTGTATTAAAAGTTACATTTTTAAAGGAAATCGATGGAAAAATAAAACGCTGTATTAAATAAGACTGTCATTTATTGCAGTGTTTAATCTATTTTATTCAGTTAAATCCAATTTAACTGTCTGTAATGTTTGACTGCGCTTTTAAATGAATATACCTTCGCATATGAAACGCTACTTTCACGCTGGACAGTTCATCATACGAATTTAACCTATTTGACTTAACTAAATAAAGTGGATCAAGGAATTTCAATTTAACCAGAATTTTTTTAACCAGTGATGCGCTTTTGAACAAGGGACCTACTTTTTTTAATTTTTTTCTCTTAAGCAAGAAGCCAAAAGGTAAGAAATTGTTTGACTGTGTGTTAAACGGTTATTCTAATTATATATTAACCAATACACAAATTAGATTTTTCATCATGTAAAAAAGATTATGGGGACTTTTCGAATAATCTACGTGAGTTTTCTACTTAATAAAACCGAATATTTTACGCTTTTCTTTAATTTCCGATTTGTGAATTGTTCTATTGTCAAAGCGTCGAATATTTAAATAATATTACTTAAAAAATCTCAGATCTAGAAATTTTACATTTGTATTTTTTAGTATGCAAATATTCCTTTTAATAATAGAATAATCCACACCTCAAAAATCAACAAAAAATGATAAAATTAAAATAAAATTTTTTATATAAGGAAAAATCTACACTGTGGCTTATTCGGCTAATAGTTTAAACAACCGCTTAACAGTAACCCACACAATCGGACATTGTTTTACTTATTATTCAATCTTTCTTACCTCAGCTATATAACGAAAACACTCAAAAAGGTTTTATTAGCGAGAAGAGGTTATCAGAAATCGGGTTAAAAAATTTGCATATTTTAGTTTTCCTAAAATGTGAAAATAAATGTAATGTTGATCAAATTTAATGATTAATGTTTGTGTTTTAGGTTGTAGTATTTTTCTACGCACTCATAGCACACAAACTAATAGTAGTCTTTTGTATGGGTCTGGATTTGGTAGAAAATTTCAGTAAAATTCAAATGATCATTAGCATTATCCTTTTTTCGCTTGCGACACCGGTAGCAGCAATAGCAGGAATTTTATTAACGGTAAAAACAGAGATATGTATAGACTATATAGTTCTGAATAAGCGTCTTTTACTGTACGAGAGAGAGAGAGAGTACAAAAAAAAAGTTTTGAAAAAATCTTAATTTTCTTAGTTTATTAAGTTTAAATCTGTACTTCATAAAAATTGCTACGCGATGATGATGATATGTTTCACTACGTTGAATATATCAGTGTGTGCTAAATAAAATTTGGTTTTTTAATTAAAAGTCACAATAGTTAGAAATCATCACTAAAATATTATTTTAGTGAACAATGATTTCGAATTAGTAAAAATAAAGTTGAAATTTGTGGTTTGAAACTAATTTTAAACTTAGATAGTTTTTTTAACGTTTTGGTTGTAAAACCATTTAAAATTTAAAAATTAATTTTAAAAAGTGCATTCCGAACTTTTAAATTAAGCATTTTTTTGTAATTGAAACATTAAAAAAGCGCGCCAGCAACGCCGTACCTACGAAGCGGCAAAAAACTAAAAATTACCAAAAACTGCTTTTGCTTTTATAATAATAAAAAGTATTTAAGAAATTTTGAAAAAAAAGAGGTCGAGATTTCAAACCAATAAATATTTGAAATATTTTAAACCGTAAAATATACTAGTCGCTCGCTGTTTCTCAATTTTCCCCCTACATATGATATGCGCTAGTGGTTATTGTACCTCTTCCTACACTAAAAAACCCTTATTCAGAACTAGTCTACAAAATAAATTTGGAATAGATGTTGCTTGAATTTTTAAAAAATCCTGTTTTAAAATATTTGTATTATGCTGCAATTAGTTTCATAGCTGACTTGTAGCTGGATCAACGTTGGCAACTAGGAGCGAAATTTATAAAAATTAACTATCTGCGAATTAGAAAAAACCTATGGACCTACCTAGCATTACAAAAATTTGGGTCTGCGGTCCCGCCGCGAAATCAGAATTCGTTATAAAACCAATGATTTTTACCAAATTTTTTTTCAAACCGGAGATTAAACAACTATATTAAAACAATTTCAAGAATTTTTTTTTACTTTTGACCATTATTTAGAGCTATATATTAAGCGTAACTAAGGTTTCTTATATGTAAATTTTTTTTGGTTAAACGGAAAAAACATTTTGTAACGCTTAATTAAATACAAAAAGACCACTTAAATTTTTTAAGTAGATGTTTTACTTGTATATAATACTTCCAGTTTCAAAAATAATACAAAAAATGCATTTAATTTGAGAGGAATTTTGTTTCGTGGTGGGACCGCCGACCTAATTTTTGTTATGCTAGGTAGGTCCATTGGTTATCAGAAAAACTGTTATTAGCTATCAGAGGCCTTTGTAAATTTTCATTTTACAAATCTCCGCCTACTTTTTGTAAATTACATGATAGATGATATACGAAGGATCGAATATTGATCGGTCAGCGCAGATGAAATGACGTGGCTACTACCAATCAGCGCAGAACAGTGCGCGGAAGATGCCCCAGGATTACAAGTCGAAAAACCATTATCCTGTATTTTACAAAAATAGGCGGAGATTTGTAAAATGAGAATTTACAAAGGTTTTTATGAAACAGGCCCCAGAAGGAGTTTTTAATGATTTTGTTTTGCCAACATTTTCCATGTAGCCAATAAGCAGTCGAATTAGCTTTTTTTTCTATATTCGAAATAACCCGGCTAGATTGGTGCATTTTTTTAATTTTTGATTTAAAGCGTCGCTAAACAATTGTGATATAAATTTCAAAATATAAAAACAAATCAAAATGTATTTGCAGTGGCTATTTTGTAGCAAATAATATTTTTAAAAGATTTAGCTCGCTCGCGCAGAAAATACGTAAAAACTATAAGAAAACACGTGGCAAACATTAAGTTTATTTATAAATCGGTCAAAACTTTCATCGTCATTATTAGTTAAAAAAGTTAAGCCAAACAAGGTTAGTTATTATCAAACCATAAGGCGATTCACACCGGAATGACAAGTGACAACGCGTTTACACCGCAGTGGCAAGTGACAGTGTAAACGCGCACGGAATGCTTGTCACTTTTCATTTGTTATTCCGGTGTCAACCAGCCTTGAGGGTTTACGAGTATCCTTTTAAAAAAAATCTTAAAAAAGACGTCTTTTTTTAACTTTTGACAGCGTGTTTATATATGTAGTTTCTTTAACTGGGGTTTAAATGGTTTTGATCAGTTTCTGAGGAGTATTTTAAAAGCAACATTTACACTTCTTCTAAAAGGCAAGCTTTCAAAAAATAATTTGAAAAAAGTGACCCCTTTGGATTGTCCCGGATTTTTTCCTATTAGAAAAACGTAGTAAAAAAACGTGAAAACAAAACAAAGAAACACCAAAGAAACACCAAAGAACACTTAAGAACACTTTAAAAACACTGTAGAACACTTTGGATGCGTCAAACGGGGGTTATACGACACAAAAACAACAAAACAACAAACAAACCAATACTTAAAACAAACAAACAACACACCACAAAAAAAAACCACAATTCATAGATCAAAAATAAATCTTTTCTATTCCAGTAAACAACCCGGCGGAGCGCGCGCGAGTACCTAAAATCCAGGCAAGGCACTTTCTTCTTTACGTCTACTTGAAATAATCCTTTTCTACGAAAAAAACCCTGAAACACATCGGATACGCCAAATTCTGGCCAATGAGTTGTCGGCATTTTCAAATGGTCGTACTCTAGCCGGAGGATTCAGATGCACCATTCCCTTCTCCTTAACCCCAATACCCTATTTCGAGTACTACGACTGTTGTTAACTTATAAGTTTTTTATAATGAAAATGTCTTAGTCATAATAAGATGTATTTTGTACAATTGGATACAAAAAATTGACACTACCTGCGAGTAGTTCACCCCTCTCCCTTTTCGCCTTTGGGGGTGAAAACGCAAAGTAAAAAGGGAATTTTTTTTGCTTTTCGGGTGGCGTTGGCATAAGTATTGTAGGGTGGAAGTCAACTGAGGGTAGAGAAACTGTAATATTCGGCCAATTTTTTCAATAAACTTGCTGTTTAAATTTTTCAGCGCACGTATTTTCCGTCTATTTCGTTTTCCGGTAATAACAAAGCGATAAAAGCTCAAAATGAAATAGTGGTTTTCAACTATAGATCATGTCTCGTCATTTTTTAATATATCTATATATATAATGTTTGACATTTCAACGAAGAGCTATGCTCGATGAACCCGCCGCCCAACCTCCATTCCGTTGGCGATAACAACTTAAGTTCCAGTTTGCTCACCCTATGCAATTTGTACAGACACTAGTTATCTGGTGAAAAAATTTTTTTTAACATTAAAAAATTTTTTCAGATTTTTCATTTTGAAAATTCATATATTTTTTATTTGAAAATACATGTATACTTTGTAGCCGAAAAGTTGTTATTGCAAATAAATATTTTTTCGAAGAAAAAATAGATTTTTTAACGAAAACAAAAAAACAACGATATTTTAACGTAAACTAACTTGAAAAGCTCTAAGAATAGAGCAGTAAAAAGGCGATTTCCCGGCGTAAGTTTACAGAAAAGATGTAGACTAGTCGTGAACATAGTGACTATAGAAAATTTGCATTTGTTTTGCCCAGCTGTCACTAAATAAACTTTACGATAGATAAATGATCATACATAATATCAAATATATATAGCAGCTGCGTTTTTTTTAGTTTGATGAAATGTCAATAAAAAATCATACTCACAGCAAATCTTTGACAAGCGCGAAATCGCCACTTTTTCAAATTATAGTGTTTCTTAAACATACAAATATAACCTCTAATTGAAAAAGGCGATTCGCGCTTGTCAAAGATTGCGGAGTAGATTTTTTCAATTGACATTTCATCAAACTAAAAAAAAACGCAACAGGCGGGATAGATCTATGTATAAACAAATCATATCATATCTAGAAATTTATTAGGAGCAGCTGCCAAACCAAATGCAAATTTCCTATAGTCCACATAATGTCCATCTCAGACTAGTCTACATCTTTTCTGTCTAAACATACGCCCGGGAAAAATCGCCCCTTTTTCCTGCTCTATTCTAGAGCATTTTTCAAGCTAGTCTAGATTTTTTGAATTAAATTAAAAATAGCCTAATAAACTGTATAGTTTAGCTGCGCAAGACATAGATATAATATTCGTTGCGATACAAAATAAAAATAATAAAGAAGAGAAGATGAATTTAAATACAAAATTAACCCACTTTTAATATAGTAGGCGTACAATTTGTATACAAATTTTACCTACGTTCTCTCAAATTTGTCGGCGGCCAAGATTGCAATATAATTTTAAAGTAAAAATAATAATAATAATAATAAGAGATGAACATGAATAAACAAAATTACTCACGTGTCTAAGTATAGTCGGTGCCGTGATTAAATTGCAGTTGCACCCCGCACCACCGATAATTACCGCGCGGCGCTTCCGCGCCACCGACGCTTATTATTAATTTTTTAATAAATAAAACTTTGAATTAATTTTTCATCAGTAATGCAAGAATTAAAAAGACTTGTTTTTGCCGTTTTTCGCGCGTAGCGCTGGAAGCGCCGTTTCTGCCACCAATTAAAGCCCTGTCTGCCTATTTTTGCGTTTTTTATGGAGTTTTTCTGTTCTCAGATTTTATTGTTGCCAAAAGCCGGGAGTTTTATTTTCTATTTTTCAAATTTTTTATTTTGATCAATAAATCGATAATAAGGACCTAAATCAAAAAAGGCTTTTTCCTAAGAAAGGCGTAATTCCTTCTTCTATGAGCCCATTTATTTTCGATCAATAGTAAACGATGAATATGTTTTTGAGCGTTGAATAATAAGAAGAAGAAGAAGAAGAAGAAGAAGAAGTTCTAATTTTCACCACTTCTCTTGAAGAGTCGCGGCGCCAGGGCTAAATCCCCCGCGCGGGGCGTCCCCGCGCCACCCATGATGAACGCCATTATAATGCATAAGCCTATGAAATTTGCTCAAAGTGAACTCTTTTTTTATATTTAAAATTAGCACAGTATGCCATTATAATCAAATTTAGAGTTGTATTATAATGCCGTTGCGTTCTCTAGTATCAATTTTTATACAGAATCATTTTCTCTCTATCCATATAGATTTACGTGTCCCAGTGAAATATATTTTTTAAGACCTCACTGAATATATCAGTAGCGTATAGCTACTATCTACAATAAAGGCTAGTCCATAGCAAAATGTTATTTAGATATATTTTTAGAAAAGCTAAACTTCTGGATTTTATGACGAAGTATAATTCTACTTAAAATTTGTCTTCTTTTGAATAAGCTCCAAAGAACAAAATCCAAAGAAAAGTCTAAAGGACAAGAAAAGTATGAACACGTTTCCTTATTTTTTCCTTTGACATCCTTTGGACTTTGTCCAAGGACAAAGTCCAAAGGAAAAAATCCAAAGGACAACGTGTTCATACTTTCTTGTCCTTTAGACTTTTCCCTTTGGATTTTGTTCTTTGGACTTTGTCCAAAGGACAAATTTTAAGTAGAATTCATACTTCGTCCATGGAAAAAGTCCAAAGGACGTTTTAGCTTTTCTAAAATTGTCCTTTGGACTTTGTCTAAAGGACGTTTTGTCCTAAGTATGGACTAGCCTTTATTGTAGCCATAAGTAGCAACTTATTGCGCTACTGAATATTCAGTGAGGTCTTAAAAAATAATATTTCACTGGGACACAGTAAATCTATATGCGATAGAGAAAAATGAGCTACTTCTGTATAAAAACTGATACTAGAGCCAACGCACAACAGGCCATTATAATTAGAAACTCATAAATTTGCCATTATAATGGCATACCCCTGTGCTACATTTTAAATATAAAAAAAGAGTTCCACCTTTAGAGCAAATTTACATAGGCTTATGCCATTATAATGGCGTTCATCATGGGTGGCGCGGGAGCGCCACGGGGCGATTTAGCCCCATGGCGCCGCGCCAACCATAATTAGAGAACGTGGGTAAATTTTGAAATTCAGAACCTTCTTCTTCTTCTTCTTCTTCTTCTTCTTATTATTCCAACGCTCCATCCTTAAAAACGATATTCCTCATTCGTACGATTGATCTAAAATACAAACATGGCTCATAAGAAAGAAGAAGAATACCAACTTTCTTAGAAGCACTTTTTGATTTAGTCCTATTATCGATTTATTGATCAAAATAAAAAATTTGAAAAATAGACAAATAAAAACTCCCACCGTAGATAGCCTTTTCAACAATAAGATTTACAGAGCAGACAACCAACATCCCCTCATAAAAACCGCACAAAAATAGCAGACCGCTTTTAATTTGCAGAAACGCGCCAGTTCCCAGCGCCATCTGCTTCAACCGCGCGAAAAACGCAAAAACAACAGAGTACTTTTTTTAATTCTTCATTACTGATGACAAAATTAATTCAAAGTTTTATTTATTTAAAAAATTAATAATAAGCGTCGCGCGAAGCGCCACGCGCCGTAATTATCTGTGCGGGTGCCAACTGCAATTTAATCCACGCACCGCGCCAACTATACTTAGACAACGTGAGTAAATTTTTTATTCATGTTCATCATCTTATTATTATTATTATTATTTTTACTTTAAAAATTATAATTCAATCATTCGCACGCATCGCGCCAACTATATTTAGAGAACGTAGTAAAATTTTCTGAGCGCAACTGTACCGCACTAACTATAATTAAACAACGTGGTTAATTTTTAATTTAAATTTATCTTTCTCTTCTTATTATTTTTTATTTTATCTCGCAACGAATGATTATAATCATATGTCATTGCGCAGCTAAAACTATAGTTTATTAGCTATTTTTAATTTAATTCAAAAAAAGGTAGACTAGCCTTGAAAAATGCTCTAAGAATAGAGCAGAAAAGGCGATTTTTCCCCGGCGTAATTTTAGAATAAAAGATAGACTAGTCTGAGATGACATTATCACTATAGAAATTTCATTAACTTTGCCAGCTGTTATTAAAATAAAAATTTCTCACGATATGATAATATTTTTTATACATAGATCTAATCACACAACAGCACTGTTGCGTTTTTTTTTAGTTTGATAAATTCAATTGAAAAAATCATACTCACAGCAATCTTTGACAAGCGCGAAATCCCACTTTTTCAATTAGACGTTATATTTTATGTTAAGAAACAACTATAAATTTGAAAAAGTGCGATTTCCGCTTTCAAAGATTGCTGTGAGTATGATTTTTTCAATTGACATTTCATCAAACTAAAAAAAAAACCGCAACAGTGCAGTGTGATTAGATCTATGTATAAACAAATCATTATCATATCTAGAAATTTTTATTTAGTGAGCAGCTGACCAAACCAAATGCAAATTTCCTATAGTCCACATAATTCCATCTCAGACTAGTCTACATCTTTTTTTGCTCAAACTTACGCCCGGGAAAAAATCCCCCCTTCTCCTGCTCTATTCTTAGAGCATTTTTCAAGGCTAGTTTAACAGTTAAAATATAGTTGTTTTGTTTTCGTTAAAAATACATATTTTTCTTCAAAAAAATATTTATTTCCAATAAACAAACTTTTCGCTACAAAGTATAACCACAATGTATTTTAATAAAACAAAATATGCATATGAATTTCGAATAAAACAGAATATGAAAAAAATGTTAAAAAAATTTTTTCACCAGATAAACTAGTGTCTGTACAAAACTCACCGTACGCACGGTGAGAACTGGAACTAACTTCAGCTATCACAAACCACCAACAGAATTGAGGCGGGCATATATGTCCGAGCATAGCCAAAACAAACCAAAACTAAAACAATTATATAATAATAGATATATTAAAATAACAACAACATGGTACAACGTATAAGTTGAAAACACAACTCAATTTCATTTGGGCTATCGTTTTGTTATTACCAGGGAACCCAAAATAGACAGAAAAATAACAGTGCGCTGAAAAATTTAAACAGCAAGTTTATTGAAAAAATTGGCCGATATGGTAATTAAACCTGTTACCTACAAAGTTGACTCCAGCCTACAATCCATTATGCCAACGCCACACAGCCGGACAACGAAAAGCAAAAAAAATTACCTTTTTTTAAGCTTGCAATTTCAGTTTCACACACACACAAAAGGCGAAAAGGGAGGGTGAACCACTAGCAGGTAAGTGTCAAATTTTTTGTAATCACAATTGTACAACACAAAAATAACAATCTTAATTATGACTAAAAACAATTTTCATTATAAAAAAACATTATAAACATTAAATGACCGTGGTCATATTCGAATAAAAGGGTATTGGGGTTGAAAAAAGGGATGGTTGATCTGAATCCTCCGGCTCCAAGAGTACGACCATTGAAATGCCGACAAACCCCAATAAAATGGCCAGAATTTTAGCATAATCCGATGTGTTTCGGTCTTTTTCGTAGAAAAGGATCTCGAAAAATACAACGTAGAGAAAAGTGCCCATTGCCATGGAATTTAGGGTCACATTCAGCAGCGCCGTTTCCGCCGGGTTGTTGTTTAACTGAAATAAGAAAAAAGAATTTAAATTATTTGATCTATGGATTACAGTGTTTACCTTCAAGGTCTGTTCTTAATTTGTTTTAGTTTTGGTTTGTTTTCTTTTTTTTTGAAGTTAATTTTGCTCAGGCGGCTAAAACCCGGTTTAGACACATCCAAAGTGTTCTACAGTGTTTTAAAGTGTTCTTAAGTGTTCTTTGGTGTTTCTTTGGTGTTTCTTTGTTTTGTTTTCACGTTTTTACTACGTTTTCTAATAGGAAAAAATCCGGGACAATCCAAAGGGGTCACTTTTTCAAATTATTTGAAAGCTTGCCTTTTAGAAGAAGTGTAAATGTTGCTTTTAAAATACTCCTCAGAAACTGATCAAAACCATTTAAACCCCAGTTAAAGAAACTACATATATAAACACGCTGTCAAAAGTTAAAAAAAGACGTCTTTTTTAAGATTTTTTTTAAAAGGATACTCGTAAACCCTCAAGGCTGGTTCACACCGGAATAACAAATGAAAAGTGACAAGCGTTCCGTGCGCGTTTACACTGTCACTTGCCACTGCGGTGTAAACGCGTTGTCACTTGTCATTCCGGTGTGAATCGCCTTATGGTTTGATAATAACTAACCTGGTTTGGCTTAACTTTTTTAACTAATAATGACGATGAAAGTTTTGACCGATTTATAAATAAACTTATTGTTTGCCACGTGTTTTCTTATAGTTTTTACGTATTTTCAGCGCGAGCGAGCTAAATCTTTTAAAAATATTATTTGCTACAAAATAGCCACTGCAAATACATTTTGATTTGTTTTTATATTTTGAAATTTATATCACAATTGTTTAGCGACGCTTTAAATCAAAAATTAAAAAAATGCACCAATCTAGCCAGGTTATTTCGAATATAGAAAAAAAAGCTAATTCGACTGCTTATTGGCTACATGGAAAATGTTGACAAAACAAAATCATTAAAAACTCCTTCTGGGGCCTGTTTCATAAAAACCTTTGTAAATTCTCATTTTACAAATCTCCGCCTATTTTTTGTAAAATACAGGATAAAGGTTTTTCGACTTGTAATCCTGGGGGAGCATCTCCGCGCACTGTTCTGCGCTGATTGGTCGTAGCCACGTCATTTCATCTGCGCTGACCGATCAATATTCGATCCTTCGTATATCATCTATCATGTAATTTACAAAAAGTAGGCGGAGATTTGTAAAATGAAAATTTACAAAGGCCTCTGATAGCTAATAACAGTTTTTCTGATAACCAATGGACCTACCTAGCATAACAAAAATTAGGTCGGCGGTCCCACCACGAAACAAAATTCCTCTCAAATTAAATGCATTTTTTGTATTATTTTTGAAACTGGAAGTATTATATACAAGTAAAACATCTACTTAAAAAATTTAAGTGGTCTTTTTGTATTTAATTAAGCGTTACAAAATGTTTTTTCCGATTAACCAAAAAAAATTTACATATAAGAAACCTTAGTTACGCTTAATATATAGCTTTAAATAATGGTCAAAAGTAAAAAAAAATTCTTGAAATTGTTTTAATATAGTTGTTTAATCTCCGGTTTGCGAAAAAATTTGGTAAAAATCATTGGTTTTATAACGAATTCTGATTTCGCGGCGAAACCGCAGACACAAATTTTTGTAATGCTAGGTAGGTCCATAGGTTTTTTTTTTTAATTCAGATAGTTAATTTTTATAAATTTCGCTCCTAGTTGCCAACGTTGATCCAGCTAAAAGTCAGCTATGAAACTAATTGCAGCATAATACAAATATTTTAAAACAGGATTTTTTAAAAATTCAAGCAACATCTATTCCAAATTTATTTTGTAGACTAGTTCTGTATAAGGGTTTTTTAGTGTAGGAAGGGCGTACAATAATCACTAGCGCCTATCATATGTAGGGGAAAATTAAGAAACAGCGAGTGACTTGTACATTTTACGGTTTAAAATATTTCAAATATTTATTGGTTTGAAATCTCGACCTCTTCTTTTTAAAATTTCTTAAATACTTTTTAATATTACAAAAGCAAAAACAGTTTTTGGGTGATTTTTAGTTTTTTGTCGCTTCGTAGATACGGCGTTGCTGGCGCGCTTTTTTAATGTTGCAATTACAGAAAATGCTTAATTTAAAAATTTGGAATGAACTTTTTAAAATTAATTTTTAAATTTTAAATAGTTTTGCAATCAAAGCATTAAAAAACTTTCAAAACACAAATTTCAACTTTATTTTTACTACTTCGATATCATTGTTCACTAAAATAATATTTTAGTGATGATTTCTAACTATTGTGACGTTTAATTAAAAAACCAAATTTTATTTAGCACACACTGATATATTCAACGTAGTGAAACATATCATCATCATCGCGTAGCAATTTTTATGAAGTACAGATTTAAACTTAATAAACTAAGAAAATTAAGATTTTTTCAAAACTTTTTTTTTGTACTCTCTCTCTCTCGTACAGTAAAAGACGCTTATTCAGAACTATATAGTCTATACATATCTCTGTTTTTACCGTTAATAAAATTCCTGCTATTGCTGCTACCGGTGTCGCAAGCGAAAAAAGGATAATGCTAATGATCATTTGAATTTTACTGAAATTTTCTACCAAATCCAGACCCATACAAAAGACTACTATTAGTTTGTGTGCTATGAGTGCGTAGAAAAATACTACAACCTAAAACACAAACATTAATCATTAAATTTGATCAACATTACATTTATTTTCACATTTTAGGAAAACTAAAATATGCAAATTTTTTAACCCGATTTCTGATAACCTCTTCTCGGTGTCCGAAAAAATTCCCTCCCCAAAATTTCCTCCCAAAAAATCCTCCTTCCAGAAATTTTCCTTTAAAAACAAATTAAACTTTTTCATGCATACCGCGAAAATAAACTGAGAATAAACCGAAGTTCTCCGAAGATTTCGATCCCTCTTCTCGCTAATAAAACCTTTTTGAGTGTTTTCGTTATATAGCTGAGGTAAGAAAGATTGAATAATAAGTAAAACAATGTCCGATTGTGTGGGTTACTGTTAAGCGGTTGTTTAAACTATTAGCCGAATAAGCCACAGTGTAGATTTTTCCTTATATAAAAAATTTTATTTTAATTTTATCATTTTTTGTTGATTTTTGAGGTGTGGATTATTCTATTATTAAAAGGAATATTTGCATACTAAAAAATACAAATGTAAAATTTCTAGATCTGAGATTTTTTAAGTAATATTATTTAAATATTCGACGCTTTGACAATAGAACAATTCACAAATCGGAAGTTAAAGAAAAGCGTAAAATATTCGGTTTTATTAAGTAGAAAACTCACGTAGATTATTCGAAAAGTCCCCATAATCTTTTTTACATGATGAAAAATCTAATTTGTGTATTGGTTAAAGAACAAGGAAAAACCCCCCCCCCCCCCCCCCCCGCCAAAAGATCACACGAATCAAAAAAAACAGCCAAGAAAAAAAACACCAGCCCACCTCGAATCAAAAAAAAAAAAGACAAAAACCACCGCCAAACAGCCCCAACAAAAGACAGAGCAGACAACCAACACCCCCAAAAAACCGCACAAAAATAGCAACCACAGAAAACGCGCCAGCCCAGCCCACCAACCGCCGAAAACGCAAAAACAACAGAGCACCACAACAAAAACAAAAAAAAAAAAAAAACCGCGCGAGCCCACGCAAAGCGCCAACCAAACCCACGACCGCCCAACAACAGACAACGAGAAAACACCAAAAAAAACAAAAAAAACAAACCACGACCCAACAAAGAGAAAGAAAAGAACCCACAAAAAAAAAAAAAAAAAATAAAAAGAAAAAAAAAAAAAAAAAAAAAAAAAAAACAAAAAAAACAACCAAAAAAAACACCAAAAAAAAAAAAAAATAAAAAAATAAAAATACAAATCATAAATAAGAAAAAAAAACAACAAACAAAAAGAAAAAAAAAAAAAAAAAAAAAAAAAAAAAAAAAAAAAAAATATATAATTATAATAACCGTTTAACACACAGTCAAACAATTTCTTACCTTTTGGCTTCTTGCTTAAGAGAAAAAAATTAAAAAAAGTAGGTCCCTTGTTCAAAAGCGCATCACTGGTTAAAAAAATTCTGGTTAAATTGAAATTCCTTGATCCACTTTATTTAGTTAAGTCAAATAGGTTAAATTCGTATGATGAACTGTCCAGCGTGAAAGTAGCGTTTCATATGCGAAGGTATATTCATTTAAAAGCGCAGTCAAACATTACAGACAGTTAAATTGGATTTAACTGAATAAAATAGATTAAACACTGCAATAAATGACAGTCTTATTTAATACAGCGTTTTATTTTTCCATCGATTTCCTTTAAAAATGTAACTTTTAATACAAAAAATACCTCTAAAATACAAAAAACAGATATATTTCTTAGAAAAATTTAGTGGTCAAAGACACAAGTGAAGACACGAGTGAGACGCGCTCAAATGATGTTAATGCAGTTGGTTAATTGAGTCTTTGTTTCTAAAAGTGGTGCCCTATTCGTGCGAAAAAGGACTTAATTATTGAAGGACCCAGGGACCCAATGGTTGAATAAAATCTTGTTTGATTTTCTGAAACTCTTTGGGAAAATAAGAAAACTAAATAAAAATGTGCGATTTACTCCGTTTAAATACCCATTTGGAGCAGATTTTTTTAATCGCGCCTTTTTCACAAAATATACAATAATTTCTTAACTTTCGTAATTTTCTTTTGTATACTAATTCGTAATTTTAAATTTGTGGAGTTAACTATACCTATGTTATTAAATTATAACGCAATAAAAGCTTGGTATGAATTGATCATTCTATACTGCTATGTAAAATAAACAACAAATACTGATAATATATTCACATTTTTTTGAAAAGACATAAATTTAGTGCTCCTTTTTTTCAACAGTTATTTAAAATTTATATTTCGGTTATTGAGTTTAATGGTATCTGATTTTGCACAAAAATTAAAATGTAAAAAAGTAAAAAAATATGAACCTAAAATCCGTAAAAGACACCTAAAGCTAAAGTCTTCCAGGCTGAAATTAAGGGCGTAACTAGGTATCGACCGGGGCCCCGGCCCCGACCCCGACCTCAGCCCCGGCTTGCCCCGGCACTTTTTTTCTACCCCGGTCCCGGCGAACGCAATACTCTCTAGCACGGCTCCGGCCCCGGCCCCGGCAATTTAGCTGTCGAATGAGCCGGGGCTAACCGGGGTAAGAACCCCTAAGAATGCAAATTTTAAAGCGCTTATAAACATTTTTGACAGTAAAATATTCTACAAGATTTTATGTACAGAGCTAATTTAATTGTTTTAATATTAGGATATGTTATTTATTATGCTATGTTAAGATTTTCTAAAGCCTTTTTATTTTATTAAGATTCCTTATTTTAATCACGAATCCTTACTAAAAATTTAAAGGTTTCTTGAGTATTAAAAGCCGTTTGTAGATCTTATTTGCAAGATGAGAGTTTGACAGTAGATATCTATGGTTGAAAGAAAGAAAAAAAGAAAGAAATTTATTTTTAGCAATTATCTACATGCGTAAATAATAATAATAATATGCGTAAATCGGCACACAAGAAAGTTTAGGTAGTTTAAAAAAATATATCACAATTAGTTATATAGAACACACTCTATAATAAAAAGAACAAATAGAAGAAAATACATTTAAATAAATACAATACTACAAAAAAAACACTAGATAGATATACATATACAAAATAAACACAAAAGTTGGGAGACCCGGTGAGAGGAAGAAAAACTAACCACACTTTTGTAAAATTAAGAATGTGTAATCAAGTATGATAAAGAACTTGCTGTGTGCAATCTAAAAGCAACACAGTTAAGCTAAAAAAATGCTCAGAAGGCTCAAGTTGTTACGCTTAGGCACTAAAACTGAGCATAATAATTTTAAAATTAAAACACACCTTATGTTATTTTAGCGATTTTCTAAAAATTGTGACCGAATTAGCAGTGACTTGAGAGGTATCTAAAGCATTCCATTTTAAAATAGCGCGGTTTGGAAAAGAGTATTTTCTTGTACCAATTCTACATTCATCAATTTGCAGTTTAAAAGGATGTCCTCGAGTTTGGTTGGTGTTGAATAAAAATAAATCTTTTGATTGAAGACATGATTTGCCATTTATTATTTTGTATATTTCACATAAGTCTGTTTTAGCTCTTCTATCTGAAAGTTTTTCAAGTTTTAAAAAAGTCAACCGATTTTCATAGTTAAAGATAAATTCTATCAGGGTGAAAATAGATGAGTGGTAAAGTAACCACTAGTTGTTTGAGAAAATATCACGTGCAGAGAAACAAATGACGCAACTAAATAATAATTGGTTACATAACCGCTGAAAACTTTTTTTTTAAATTTTTCTCGCTCGAAGGTTGATTGTTTATTTCTTCCTGGCGGAGAGCGGTTACGCCCTTAATTTTAGCCTGCAAGACTTTAGCTTTAGTGTATTTTAGACAGCAGCATCTAAATTATCTTCGGTATAACATTTTTGAACTTTTTCTAATAAATTACAATCTTTTATGAGATCAGGATTCCAAATGACACTGCCATATTCAAGCAATGGCCTAATATAGGATTTATATGCTCGTACCAAGTTTGTAACTGATTTAGCTGAGAAAGTTTATAGTTTAAGTTTATATGGTTGAATTATATCTGGCTGACCTCTAGTAAGTTTGTATAAGAGACGTAAACGGATCAATTAAAATTGTGCGGTTATAAAATTTTAAAAAAACCAATTGGAACGCATATTTTTTTTTAATTCCTGCTTTTCAAGAAATATACATAAATTAGTGAACTTTCACGCTTTAAAAAATTGTATTTTTGTTCCGAATTGTGTAATTTGATAAATAATTGTTAAAATATGGTATTTAATCTTAAATATAAAACCGTTTTTACTGAAAGTTTTAAATGATTTTAATGTTAAATAGTCGATTCAATACTGCAAATCATCGAGGTCAGTTAGGTTTTATTTGCCTCTATAATCACAAGACGTATTTTACATATATTGGAGTTATTCTAATATCATTGCTTATATCAAAAATATATAAACAAGAGAATTTTCGGCTGGACGGAATTTTTTACCTAAATTTTACAAGAAAATGTTGCACTTGTGACTTTTCACGCGCAAGCTATTTTCTGTGCACTCAATAAAAATTTTCTCACATAGCGAATATTTGTACACCAAAAACTCGTTTTTTCTAAGACTATTTTACTAAATCGCTTTGTGCAAAAAAATAGCAGAAAATGATGAATTAATTCTATTATTTAGATTCGATCAGGTGTAAGTAGAACGGTTTATTGTACAACTGGACATTTTGCTTGAATTATATATTCTTGCGTTTATTTTTAGGTGAATATTTAAAATCGTTTTCAAATTTTGTTACGTTAAAACAATTCAAGCTGACGTCTAGCCTTTTTTTAAGTTTATCTACACTTTCTATACTATCTACACTTTTCAGTAAAACTACACTATAGTATTCATAAAATTCAAAAAAACCTGCGGAGTCAGTCCTGTTTTTTTGAACCCGATATTTTGTATTCACCCAAAAGACACCAAACGTGAATTTTTAAAACAAAAAGTTAATAATGAACTGTTTATATTTAATTTAAAAAAAAGTTTTGGCATAATGCTGAATAAAAATAAAACTAATTTTTAAATAAAATATTTCTGTTCTGAAAGTGAGCACTCTTGTGCGAGTTTAATACATCTAAACCCGCCATTCTCTGCTATTTTTGGGTGCACCTATTTTTAAGAGTGTTTGCGTTTTTCAGTGCATATTGCAAATTTTCTTCCACTATTGCAAGTAAATGCGCTGCAGCGAAAAAACAAGTATTTACTGCAAAAACCTCTTCGCAAGAAATCAGTGATATATGCAGAGAAAGTCGCGTATGTTGGAAATGTTGCATTTTTTTTCTTAGGCATAATTTTATTGAAAAGCTTAGTGTATAATCAAAAGTTTTCTTGGAATATATTATGTTTTTGATAAGATCTCGAAAAATTATAAAAAGTGGTGCAAAATCACGAAAATAATTACATTGATAAAGTTCACGTGACGTTCATTTTATAATTTTTGGCTAAAATTAAATAATTTGATTAAAATCATTAAAACAATCAATTTGAAACAGCTAGAAAGCGAGTAGTCTCATGTACTCGCAATATAATGTTTTACTTTTTACAACTTCAAAAAGAGTGATTTTTAATTTACAAAAATTGACAATAAAAATTTCAAAATGCTCTTATATTTTAAAATAAAAACGTGCGTTTTAACCTTTTTTATATGTTTAAACTAAAAAAATGTTGAATAGAGCTGTGTAAATGAAATTGGAATAAAAGTGCTTCTTCAAAATAACATTCAAGACTAATATTCTTAACTTTTATGGTTAAACTTCGCCAATTAGGGCTGGTTCATACTTATGACAAAACGTCCTTTGGACAAATCCCAAAGGACTTTTGTCCTTTGGACAAAACCCTAGTCGGAGTAGGGAAAATTTTTCTTTTGAGAACTTGTAAAAAATTACAAGTGGCCAAAGTTTAAAACTGGAATAACTTTAAGCACACAACAGCTACGTACATGAAATTTTAAATAGTTTGCACATGGCATATAATCTTTTTTTATTTCAAATTTCAACGCAAATGGTTCAAAATAAAAAAAGTTATTGATAAACTTGTAATTTACGAAGACCAGTATTTTATGAAACAGGCCCCTGCTCTATTTAATAGTAACATAAATGGTTTGCGATTAAGTATAATATTGCTTTAAACAAGAATATACTGCTAATGATTATATGTAAAAATCTACATATTATGTAAATAAAATGATAATTTAGGTTAAAAAAATCAAAATATCAAAATGAAAATTTTGTTCTGTTTTAAAAAAAAACTTTTGTGAAATAAAAAATAAGTTTTTTACTCACAAAGTGCTTAATTTCGAAAATGTGACTATAAATTACCTAAACCAAATAATTAACAGTAAAAAGTTTGTTTTTTATTTGAAAAAATTGATCAAAAATTACAAATTCTGTTAAATTTTTTTACTTGACCCGGCCCCAGCATCTGAAAAAATCCTGCCCCGGTCGATCCCTAGGCGTAACCGCTCTCCGCCAGGAAGAAATAAACAATAAACCCGCGAGCGAAAAAAATTTTAAAAAAAAGTTTTCAGCGTTTATTTACCAATTATTATTTATAGCGTCATGTGTTTTTCTGCACGTGATATTTTCTCAAAGAACGAGTGGATACTTTAACCATTCATCTATTTTCACCCTGATAGAATTTATTTTTAATTTTAAGTATTTTATGGGTTTTTTTAAACTATGCTTTGTTTTAATCATTCATATATTTAAAGGAGTACTTTCACAAAAGAAAATCCCTTAGCAATACACGCAAAACTGACCAAGAACAAAATA
>JASAMX010000488.1:0-16133 GCA_030248175.1 Microlaimidae sp. YZB2_3
AGGGGCCTATTTCATAAAAATTGTCTGTAATTAATTTACAGCTGTAAATTAATAAACGCATATTTTTCTTTTGTATTTCTAATTAAAAAGTATATTAAAAAAATTGCGTTTAGAATTTAAAAAATTACATCTCTGTAAATTCCGTAAATTCCATAGTTACGTACGTATTTTTTAATTAATAAAATAAGAAGAAATTAAATGCGTTTATTAATTTACAATTACAGAAATCTTTATGAAATAGGCCCCAGATGGGTTAATTGTTTCTCCTTTTAAGTATAATAAATGACTGTCGCTACCCCTACCCCTTTCATTTTATACACCACTGTATTTCTGTATATTGTTAAAATGATGTGTTTGTATAATGCATTACAAAAAAAAATTGTGGTAAAAATGCGTTTCTGGTTTTTTTGGTAAAAATCCGAATTCTCGGCTTAACTTCTCTTTGCTGTCCAAATTGTTTATTTATGAGGCGGATTATATTTTCGATGAAAATTCAAGGATTTTATTATTTTTCCTCTAAATTTACAACCCTCTAACCCAAGGTTTTTTCTAACAAAATCAAAAATAGATATTACTTAAGGTCTCTCCGGACCATAGGTGTTTTTGGTCGGGTCCGCTAGGGGGGGGGGGTCCACCCCCGGGTGGAAGGCCAACATTTTTTAGGGGGGTGGTCCAGTAGGTTCATGACCCCTCTGTATTTTTCGGGGGGGTCGACCCCGGGTGCCAGATTTGAAATTTAGGGGGGGGGGTCAGGGGTCAGGGGGATCCAATTTTTTAGCAAAATTTTTTTAACTCAATAATTTAAGTGTTTTTAGGACTAATATTGAATTTTATGTATTAAAACAGCCTATTTAGGCCTAAAAAGTGTATTTAAACACTGTTTTTAACTAAAAACCCGTGTTTTTGACAGTAAATAAAAAATATACTTCCAAATTGGTCGGGAGAGGGGGGGGAAGGGGGGTCAGCCTCACTAGGGGGGGGTCAGGCCGGACCGCTCTCGAGCTTTGGGGGGGAGGGGGAGGCCCCCTGAATTTTTTCTAGGGGGGGTCCAAAATTTTGGCTCTAGGGGGGGGGGTGCACCCCTCTGTCCCCCCCCCAAAAAACACCTATGCTCCGGACGGGTTTTTAAGTATGGAGAATTGCAATTTTTGGCATACGAGATATCGCGAAATACAGAAATGTTTCCATAAAAATTAATATGGGTGTTAAAAAAGCAGAAATACCACGATTATAAAGTGCACATTGATTATATTAATGGTAGTGGTAGTTAAAAAAATATTAGTAGATATTAAAAATCAAATTGCAATGATTTTTTTAAGACCCCTAAAAATATCCACTACTCAGTATTTATTAAAAAAACTATCAATGAAAAGGAACTGTTACCCGTTTTTACGTTCGTAAACAATAATGGAAATGCTTTCATATTTATGGTTTAATATACGATTTTCCGTAAAAAATGGGGGTTAATTTTTTTAAAATTGCGGCGAAACGTGAATTCAATTTAGTAAAATTTAAAGATCCAAATACTATGTTTTTATTGAAATATATGATTTTTAAATTGTCATAATAGCTCTGGTGCTGTTAATCTTTTGTGTGTGCATAGTGTAGATTTAATAAAAGCCGTGGGTTTATAAACTCACTTTTAGACAATATAGGCAGATGGGCATGTAGCGCAGTCGGATGAGCGTCCGTCTCCCAGTGATATCCCCACTGGTACACTTTCCTAAGGTTGAGAGATCGAATCCCACTGTGAACATTATTTTGTTGCCACATATTTATTTAATAATATTTATTCCAGATTTATTATAATTTTTTCAATGAATCAAAACAAAAAAATATTTGTTAATATTTAAACCGCATTTGTTTCCTGCTTTTTGCCGCTCATTCAAATTTTTCTCATTGGGATATTTTAAAATAGTATTATGTTTTATAATTACAATAAATAATAAAATACATTTTATGTATGCAAAAAAATAATTTTTGTGGTACGGGGTCTTTAGAGCCACAAGCAGAGAACTTGGAGCCATCGGAAATTTTTGGGAACTTGGAGCCTTTAAGAAAAAAAAGTGGTTTAGGGTTATATTTAGGCTTCGCTTAGGCTTAGGAACACGTTTCAGCGATTTTTACTTTCGGCTCCAAGTTCCCAACTTAGGGCTCCAAGTTCCCCACCTACGGCTCCAAGTTCCCTATTTTTGGCACCAAGTTCCAGCTCCAAGTTCCCACGGCTCTATCGACCCTAAATCAATTTTTGTTCTTTATTTCAATTGGTTTTTTTAAACTTTGTAAAGAGAAAACTGTCCAGAGAGACCTTAAATCGGTAAATGTACTTTAGAAAAAAGGACTTTTTAAGTAAGAAATAAAAAAAAGTAAATGGGTATCCTCATAAAAAATGCTGGTTTTGTCAGCCAAAACCACGTGGGTTGATTGCACCTTCCTAAGTATGTAAATGACTGTTTTCTTTGCCACTGCATTTCTGTATATTCTTAAAATGATATGCGTGCCATGTTTTCAAAAAAAGAACGATGTGGTAAAAAATGCGTTTCTGGGATTTTGCGCCTCATAATTCCATGCGTAAACATTTTCCCCAAAAGAAGTTTCATATGATGAGGACTAAAATTTTTACAAAAATTAACGGATTTTAATTTTTTTAAATCCCTCTCTCATATTCGCGGATTTTTTTTTAATCTCCCTCTACTTTCCCACGGATTTTACTCTTTTTTTTAAATATCCTTTAAATATCCCTCTCTTTTCTCAGAGTTTTTTCGTCAAAATTAAAAAAAACATGGGTGAAATGCACTTTAGAGTAGATGATGTGCTATTGGTAACAAATAAAAAAAAATCTTCAAAACCATTTCCGGCTTTGCCAGCTAGGTTGATTAAACTCTTCTTCCATTTTATTCATCATTTAACAATAACAAAATCGCGATTTTTTATCTGTTTATATCAGTAGACTGTATTTCCTATGTGCCAAACATTTGCGTCCACATTCGCGTCCAAACACATCTGTACTATATTTGATATTCCCCTCCGCATCCGTGGATTTTTTTATTGCTAATTCTTTTACTAAAGTTACCTACCACCATTTTTTATAGATTCTTACATTCTTCAAACTAAAATTTTGAGGTCTAAATGAATGTTTTAGCAATAAAACTCAACGCAATTTTTTACCTAGAAATAGCATTTTTCAAACTTTTCTCCCTATAATATCAAAAACACAATATGAATAAAATTCAAAATAAAACTATACAGTAAAAAAACCGCATAAACATCCGCATTCGCGATTTTCGGTTTCTAAAATCCGCATTCGCCATTGTATCTTTTGATGTCAAAAAATAACATCCAAGCACATCACTAATTTTTTGTGTAACAGTCAAAATAAATGCTAAAAGATTCGCTACTAATTTCGCAATTATTAAATAAAATAAAATTTTGACAGGTTTTTAGAGTTTCAAACAATGAGTCCCAAAATTTAAAAAGTTATTTCAGATTCTATAACAACGGAACTTGAATCAATCTTCAGGAAAGCAACCAGACCGCTTGAATTTATGGACACCACCTATAAACAGGATACATTTTTTCAAAACCTCGAATCTTTTGTTAAGCCAAAAGAACTTGTTCATGGTTTTAGAAACGCCCAGTTGCAAAATAGTCAAACACCCATGATTGTCGCCGACAAATGGCAATATATTCCAATAACTGAATCAATTAAATCAATAATGAACGTTAAATCAGTTTTCAAAATTATTCAGCAAAGGAAACCTCGTTTAGACGGGATTTTAGATGACTATATAGATGGGTTGGTTATGCGAAATCACAAGCTTTTTTCAGATCATTCTAAAACCGTTGTTGTAATAGAGTTGTATTACGACGACTTGGAAATTACTAATCCATTAGGTAGTAAAGCAGGGATCCACAAAATTGCCGCGTTTTATTTTACGATAAAAAATTTGCCCGCTTTGTTCAATAGTTGCATGCAAAATATTCATTTGCTTGGTTTAGCTTTTAGTGGCGATTTAAAAAAATACAGTTTTAAACCTATTTTGGAAAAAATAGCAGATGAAATAAAAGAATTGGAAACAAACGGAATAGTAAAAATCGGTGTATTAAAATAAATGAGTAGTTTAAAAAATAATATAATAATTATAAAAAAATTAGTAATGTAACTAGCCACAAAATATAAAATATTCTACTTTTAAAAATAAATTCTTATAATTTTTTAACTAAAAAAATGTGGATAATCTTCTAAAACTGCATACGCAATCTAATTGTGCTTTTTTAAGTCCAACAAAAAAACTATATTACAATCCATTTTCTGAATAAAGATTTTTAAATGATAAAAATTTTTTAAGAAAATGAACATATTACTTATATAAATGTACAAATTATATCATTTTTTTTAAAATATGTAATTACCTCACACTTATACAAGATTTATAACCTTTTTTATTATTTTTTTTTTGTAAATAAAAAAACTTTTTGGGTGTTTGTTTTAACTTTACAAAGCAATTTTAATTTTAATTTTACAATTTTTTTACTATTATTTTACAAGTTATGAAATGATAATAATAGAAGATAAATTTTGAAATTAGTAGACATAATATTTTTTATTATGTCAAGTACACCGATTTTGGTATTAAATAATGGAAAAAAAATTTATGTGACACTTGGAGCGGTAACTGGCGACAATTTGGGTCGCCACGGTATTCTGGGCTTTTTCGAAAGTTTTCAAGCCAAACGCTTCTGTGATACGTGCATGGTATCTCTTCCAGAAATCCAGGAGAATTTTCAAACAAACACTTGTTTGCTTCGTACCCAAAAGCAGTATGACCAGCAAATTTCAGACATTAATATGGCAGAAAATCAGGGACAAAAACAAATTCTACAATCGGAATATGGAATAAAAGTAAGATTAGGTATTATTTTCAGAATAATGCTTCTTTGTTAACTACACTTTTTAATTATTAAAAATATTTTGAAATATTTTTGATAGGGTAGCTGAACTAGTTTTGGCCACCTTTTAGTATTTTTTTGACAAGTTTTTTCTGGTTTTTTCAATTGACGCAAAATTTCGTCTAAAAATCAAAAAATAGCTATTTTTTTAATTCCAAAATTAAAAAAATAGCTATTAAAAATATGCATTAAAAAAATCCATTTTTAATGCAAAATTTCGAATTTTCTGAGATTTAAACTTTTTAATTTTAATTTTTACACTTAAAGATCATTTGAGGTTTAAACTTTTTTTATAGTGACCGAACTTAAAGCACAAGCCATTAACTTCGGCCACTCGTAAAAAATCTGGCTATAACTATTGCCAAAACAAACAATAAAAATTTTAAAGGTTACAAATTTATTTGTAGGTATTGTTCTTGGTACATATAACTTAATATTTCCCATTTGCAAACGTTAATAGTTATTAGAAAAACTTAAAATTATTGTCTCAAAACCTTAAAAAACAAGTTTTAATAATCTGTATTTTTTGTTGAATTTTTTTGTGTAGAAAAACGTCAAAAAAAGTCAAACAAGCAAAAAAAATCCTTATATTTACAGAAGTACGATGATATTTTAAAACAACAAAAAACGGCAGTTTGTGTTACCTAAATTTTAAGGTGGTTAAAATTAACGGAATCTTAAAATGCGCAGTTACTTAAACGCATTGCAAAGTGATTTTGAAGAAAATATAAAAAATTGAAAATTAACAATTTTGAGCCTTAAATAGAAGATATTTTAAGATTATATAGTGCTTTGTTCTAAATGTGATGCAGTTTAAATACAAAGCAAAAATTAAGAAAATTACAAAAATTTACTTTTTGTATGAAAATGTTGATAATGCAGAATAGCAAAAATAAAAAACTTGCAAAAATATTTTATTCAATATATATCCAGTTGTATTTGTGCTAGTTCTTTTGTGTTTTAAAAATAAGCCAATTTTCTAACACTCTAAATTGGTGGCCGAAATTAAGGCCTGGCCGAAGTTAAGTCAGTTACCCTAATTGTTATTATTTAGTTTCTTAGTTTTACCAAGAAATTTTGTTTTTGAAGTAATTTGCAGTTGAGAATTGTTTGACTTCAGCGCAAACTTCTAAACGATTGGGTTTGTGATTAGTAATTTTTCAGCCGTAAAAACAATTTTTAAAAAACTTTCTGTGTTTTCAGCTTTTCAAAAACATTTTAGCTTTTCTGATTTGTTAAAAATTTTTAAAGGTTAAGTATACTAATTCATGTTGTGTCTTTTTCCGCTTAGTTTTTATCAATATACCAACAAATATACCATTATTTTTTTAAAAAACTTTTTAGGATACTTGTCCCCTGAATAAAACTGAATGGAAAGTATGCTCAAACCGATGTGGAGACATTTTTCATGACTTTCTTGAAGGTGTCGGTCCCTACGAGATTAAACTAATTCTGCATCAATTTGTCGTTATTGACCGCATATTAACTTTGGACGAGTTTAATGAAAAAATGAATTCTTTTCCTTATGGCAGAACTGATTTAAAAAATAAACCCACGACAATTGTGAACTTAGACATTGGAAAAGACAACGGACTTAAACAGAAAGCTTGCCAGTTTTATTGTTTATTCCGCTTGTTACCGTTAATAATGAACGATGCGATTCTTCCCACAAGTCCATATTGGAAACTTTATCTCCACCTGAGAAAGGTGGCTGATCTTCTTTTTGCTTCAAAATGGACTGTTGGCCTATGTCGCTACTTTGAAGAAATTTATTCTGACCATTTAAGAATGTTTAAGCAGTGCTTTTCTGACAAAAAACTGCTCCCAAAGCATCATTTTCTTTCACATTATGGACTGTTTGCGGAAAACACTGGACCTCCATCCAAAATGAGCGTTGCTTCCTATGAAATTAAGCACAATTGGCTAAAAAGGAAAGCTTCTGTGATGTGCAACTACAAAAATGCCACTTATTCTTTAGCAAAAGCTCACCAATTCAAGAGGTTCCATTTTATAAAAATTAAAAAGAGCTTCAGAGCTCAATCTCATAAATGATCGGTTTAAAGCGTACTTAAATCTGAACTATTTTAAAATTAATCTTTCCACATATTTGGGCTATTTTATTGTTTTTTTAAAACAATAATGAAAAATTTAGTTTTATTTTTTATGAAATAATTGATGATATTATGTAGGAATTATTTAAGAAATTAGTACAAAAATATGATGGAGTTCTAAGGTCGCTTCAGAGCCACACAAAGCGAACCTCTGTTCTGAAACTTTGGAGCATTATCATTTTGGAACATCATCATTTTACACACTTACATTTTGTATTTTGGCCTATAAACCTATAGAATTAAACATACATGGGCAAGTTGGTCCGGAGTGGGGGGGTTAAACCTCAAATTAGGGGGGGGGGTTAAAATCCGAGAAATGCAAAATACCCATATCGTTTTTTTTCTGGAGTGCATTTTACCCATATCGTTTTTCGATTTTGAAGGAAAAATAGGTTAAAAAGACTAATTTTAGGTCAAAAAGCCCTTTTTATTGCATTTTTGAGCTTTTTGTTGCTTAAAACATTCATTTTGACCTCAAAACTTAAGTTTGGAGGCAGTTAAAAGTCATTTTAAAGACATTTTTTTCTTCATTTTTCCAAAATTGGGGGGGGGGGGTTAACTTTTTCTTCCCCCCCCACTTCTGAGTGGGGGGGATAAACCCCACTTCTCAGAATTTGGGAAGGTTAACCCCCCCCCCAACCCCCCCGTGCCCATGTATGGACTTAAATGTCATTTTTTTACTTTCTTAATAACAACAAAAAATGTTGATAGTTTTTTTTAAAAATTTTATGTTAGTTACTATTTTATAAAATGGAGTTAAGTTGTTTAAATGTTATCAGCGGTAATTTATTCAAGTACATTTGTGAACTTGAAAATTTTACCAAAATGCAAGAGGACGAATTGCACTTGGTGGCAGAAACCTCATTAAATGCAATTTCAGTTGTTTCTGCTTTGAAATTCAGTGTCTGCGGTCAAACCTATTCGAGAGGCGATATTTTGTGTATTAAAATGTTAGATGACAATATAAATCCTCAGTTTGGAAAATTAAACTGTGCGTTTTCACACGCAAATTTTGATTTTGAAACTCTTCACATCGTTTATCAAGAGTTTCAAGATATTTCTTTTGAAAAATTTTTACATTGTTACAAAGTAAAACAATTGGGACCAAAAAAAGTTCTCAGTTTTCGGGAACTGGTAGACTATAAGCCATTGGATGCGTATAAGACAGGGTCTTTACATTGTTACTTTGTTGTTCCTCGATATTTGGTATTTTAAATTGATATTTTAAAATTAATATATGTTGTTATGTTTAAAAAAGTTTTAAAGGGTTTCATTTGATAAATTAACTGAAATTAAAAAAACAAGAATTTCACAATTCAGTCATTAGTTTGTCGCTTTAACTTTAAAAAAATTAATTCTATCATTTTAGTATAAAAAAGTGTTTGTTTTCATTGAATATTATTTGTTTAATAGTGTTAATGGGTATAGTTGTAAAATTAATGTTAATAAAGCATTTTATCATTAATCTACGTCTTTATTTTTATGGTTTTAGAGTTTTTTTGCTCTGTCGTATTTATCAAATATTGATATAATTAAAAGAAAAAGTATTAACAATCAAAATCATAATAGTCTACTCGACTCAATGTTGCTGTATGAACGCAGTAATTAAGTTTTTTAACTTTTTATGCTGTTAAAAAGAGTAATTATAAATAGTTTAAGAATTTATTTGATTATATAAGATTTTTTTTATAAATTAGAAAGTTAAGTGAAACTAAAATTAAATTAAAAAAACTGCCTAACAATAGAATTTTTTCTTATTTATTTTGTTGCATAGACTATTTCGACATTTTGACAAGGCGTTCTACACAGTAAAATTCCGATACACATTAGGCCAAAAGTTGAAATTAAAATAATATTTATATAAAAACTTCTATTTTAAATAAAAACTTCTATTTAAATAAAAACTTCTAACTTCATAACCGAGCACCAAATATATTTTAGTCGAAAGTCATCAGGTGGTCCGATGGTCTATGGTTTGAGGCGTTCGGCCTCAGACTGCAAGGTCTCGAGTTCGAATCCCAGTAAAGTTTCTTCATTTTTTTTGTTCCAGTTAATTTAACCTTATCAAAATTTATGTATGTATGTATTATTTTTTATGTTTGCATTTTTACGAAATTAAACATTAATAACTACATTATTACAAATCCAATCAAATTTATATTTTGTCTTTAGTGTTTACACGTTATTCTACACTGCAAAATTAATGGAAGTTTTCATTTAAATATTATTTTAATTCCAACTTTCGGCCTAATGTGTATCGGAATTTTACTGTGTAAAACGCCTTATGTCGAAATAGTCTATTCCGTGTTTAGATTAAGCATGAGTTTTGCAGTAAGTTTGGAAATACGTGTAAACGATGTGCATAGAATCGGTACAATCAAATGGAAAGACAGTATTTCTATTGAAGCTTTTCATGATTACGCTATTCGACGTATCGGGAGCTATCCAGAATACCAGAACAGACCTTTTGAAGCTACTTTGGAACGTTTGGACAGCGATTTAACGGTTCCAACTTTTGTTCAAACTGATATTTCCGATGTAAAAAATGGCGATTCGCTTCGCTATTCAATCCAAATGGTATTTATTAGTATATTTTATTTTATTTCATTATTCAACAAGCGGAATTTCTAAAAGCTGAGCTCCAGAGCTTGGAAATCCGGGGAACATTATTAATATTTACTTGATAATGAAATTTTAATTAAAAATAATAAAAATACAGAACAGAAGTAGGGGTGAACGTAAGTTGATAAATTTATTACGGCAATTACGGAAAATTACGGCAATTTTTGCTTTGTGTTAATAATGTATAGGTTCATTCGGCTAAAGAGCTATTTAAGATTTTGTTTTTTAGCATACGCCATTAACAATGGTTAACCATGCTTAACAGTGCTTCGCGGTTTTTTTTTTGCAAAACTACATAACAATTCTACTAGATTCCTAAAAAAATACTGATTTTGAATTGCTTATTGTTAAAAATCGGGTTTTAGTGTGGTGTTTTAAAATTGGGTGTTAGTGTGCTGTTTTTAAAATATCAGCTTTTTTATTTATAGAAAAAGTATAAATTTAAAAAAAAAATATTTACCTAGAAACTGTAGGATCAACAATGGACAATCAGTTTGGAAAAATATCCTCAAACAAAAAAACACTTAATTTTAATGCCGCAAATTCAATTTGTAAAAAGAGCATAAAATGAGAAATATTGTTTAGGTTCCAAACAATGAGAATTTTAACAGCCAATCTTTCTTAATGAATTCAACTGCTGTTACTGGAGTAGAAGTTCATTCCAGTTTTAATCTTGACCCAGAAGAATACGAGGAAATCGTTCAGGTTTAGAGTTATAAATAGTGCGAAAAGTAAACTAAAAATTTTTTGACACAACACACCAGAGTAGTTCCCAGTGAGCGAGCAAACTAAAATGGTCAAAGCTGTACAGTTGCAATATGCAGATATTAAAATTTCGAATTTACAGAGATTGCCAACCTACAAAGTACCCAAAATCCTTCATTTTAAATTTGGTATAAACTCAACAAATATTCACTGAATAGCTTCAGTTTTCCCCAAAATAATCTTGTTGCCTAAAATAAACTTTTTGGCAGTATTACCGAAATTGTATTTAGTTTCGTCAAAATTTGTCTAAAATTAACAAATTAAAATTATTTAAAATATTCTATTCAATAAGTAAGCTATTAAAATTTTTAAAGTTTTTTAAAAAAATTAAAATTTTTGACTTGTTTATAACTCTGAAAAGGTTATTGACGAAAAACCAGAGAATGCTAAACAAGGACTTAGAGATACTACAGCTACTACTACTATTAAAGTTATCGACGCGGAAAAAAAAGATATTGAATTTGTGAAACCACCTAAATTGGAATATTCAAAATATGACCAGTACAAATTTAGGCCTGAGCAGGTAAATCTGTGAAAGTTTTCGTATAAAATAACTAAAAAATGGGTTTAGAAACTAAAATATAAAAAAATCGATAAAAAATACACACTATGGGTAAAGTGAATTTGAATTATGCACATTTTTTTAATTAACTGGTTTAAATAAAATAAGTTATTGAATGTTGCACTTAGTGTTTAAAATTTTTAGGTTTCTTATGGCTCCTAATTTACATGTTACTTAACATTCAGCAGCTCTAGTGCTGTTTTGTCTTTCTTTTTAGACGCGCTTTCTTTTCACAAACATTAATTAAATTCTTTTTATTTTGGAACTTTTCATTTATTCAGAAACATTTTTGTTAAAAAAGGATATTTAGAATTAAGGATTTTGCATTTTCTCGAAACCCAATACAATAATGTTTCAAAATGCTATCGTTATATATAATTTCTTGAGTTATTTTAATGGCTTCATTAAAACTTCTAATTATTAAATAATCTGGCAAGTTTTTATGGGTCAAATAATTTTTAAATATAAAATTAATTTTCAAGTAGCTAATTTTATTCTTTGAATTTTTTAGTGTATTTTGCGACTTAAAATTACAACAATTTTAAATAATTTAAGTTATTTTTATTGTTAAGGCGTATAACCTTGATCTCATTTTTGAAAATATTGGAAAGTATCAAAAAATTAAACGCCGGTTTAATTCGTATGACTGCCCTACTTTTGATGAAGATCGGCGAGAACTCATTCGAATCTGTGGTGACTGGCTTATGGATAACTGCATCAAGTAGGTGTTTAAATACATTCAGCTCTATAGGTAAGAGTCGAAATCATTCTTTTTTTTACCGTTTTGACCCCAAGTTGTTTAAAACCTTTAAAATTTTTAGGACCTCTTAAAAAATCTATAGATCTTATTACAACTTATGTTTGTGTATTTATGTATAATATATATATATATATATATATATATATATATATATATATATATATATATATATATATATATATATATATATATATATAAATATATATATATATATATATATATATATATATATATATATATATATATATATATATTATACATAAATACAGAAGTACATGTGTATGTGTGTGTGTGCGTGCGTGCGTGCATGCGTGCGTGTGTGTGTGTGTGTGTGTGTGTGTGTGTGTGTGTGTGTGTGTGTGTGTGTGTGTGTGTGTGTGTGTGTGTGTGTGCGTGCGTGTGTGTGTGCGTGCGTGCGTGCGTGCGTGCGTGCGTGCGTGCGTGTGTGTGTGTGTGTGTGTGTGTGTGTGTGTGTGTGTGTGTGTGTGTGTGTGTGCGTGCGTGTGTGTGTGCGTGTGTGTGTGTGTGTGTGTGTGTGTGTGTGTGTGTGTGTGTGTGTGTGCTTGTGTGTGTTTTTATATATATATATATATATATATATATATATATATATATATATATATATATATATATATATATATATATATATATTATCATTTTTACAATTTTGGAACAATTTAGAAAAAGACACCCAACTGTGGCTGAAAAAGGTCTAATGGCTTTTTCAATTGTAAAGGCGTTTCCTTTTTGGGTGACAGGAAACAGCAGCGTTCTTCAATGGGTAAAACTTTTGTTTTTATATTAAATTGTTTATTAAATTTCCATAATTGATTTGCAATTGCTAAAAAACTTAATTTATCATTTTTTTAAGCAGGTAAAATAAAATGAATTTAAAAACTTCTGTTAGACAAATCAAAATAAATATCATATAATTGTTAGTTAAAAAATATGATGTTATTTTTAGATAATGTAAAATTTATTAATTGCCACTGTGACTAAATCTTGTTTAGACGCATATATTTGATGTGATTTCAAAACGTGGTTATCTCGGAGAACGGATTTACAATGAATGTTCTAAAGAAAATCGCGAAAAAGGAATTGGTCGGGAAACTATACAAACATTTCGTACTGAGCCAGGTAGAAAAAAGCGACAACGTTCTTCCGATTTTGAAAGTGACTTAGATGACACAACGGCTGAAATTATGATTCGAAAAATGGCCGTAAAGAACCCTGCCGTAGCCGATGACCGTAAAGAGATCAAAACAGGGATGAAAGAAACGTTTTTGTGGCGGAGACAATGGATGAGCTCGGAACAGAATCTTTCGGCTAGCCTAGTGCTTAAAAAATTTCCTCATATGGAAATCATGCCTGAATTGGTTAGTTTAAAGCTAATAACCAACTATAATATAAAAAAGCATTTTTATGATTGGGCCACTAGCCTAATTTTCTTGGTTCTTCTTATAATTTGTACAGAAAAAAACAGTTGTCGTGGAAAAGTCTTTGTGCATATAATGATATTTTAACTGTATGTTTTTTTCTTGTCGTGAATTAATTACCAAATCTTTGCATTTACATTAAGATAAAAACTTAGTTTATGTATCACGACTGTTTAAAGAATAAGTGACCCCTTGGTATTGCAAATTTATACTTTAAAAATTTGTGAATTTTTTACCTTATATCCTTAAAGATTTGTGAATTTTTTTAACAGAATATTAATGAAAGCAAATTTTTTAGCAGTACACAATCACTCAAAAGGTGAGTTCCCAAACAAACCATTAAAAAAAAACAAAAAACTACACTCCATTTGACTGCCATCGTCAAAGCAAAACTTTATAAAATCGGCCGTGTATGGCTTATATAAAATTAAAACTAAATATAATTTAGATTGAGACCGAATTCGCTTTGGTAACTGGCATAAATAATGTCGTTTTTTCTGAAATATGGTTGGAAGCATCGCCGTTTATTGTAAATCAGGCTTTAAAAAAAAAGAGCAATCCGTACCTGAAGGTGCATTTATAAATCGCCATTCATTTTTTTAAAATAATTATTTATCTTCTGTTGTACTCCTGTTTTGCAAAGATTTCTAAAATTCCTAAAAATTATATTATTTGTTTGGTTTGTTTTTAGAATTGCAATTTTCAAAATAATGTAATTTTAAAATTTTTATATAATCTTTGTCATAATTATTTTAGTTTAAAACGTGATAATCGGACGCCTTTTTAATTATGCTTCTTATGTTTTCATTGATTTTTACGTCAGCCATAATTCTCCATACAATGTAGGTCACTAAAAATTATTTTTAAAATTTAATAACTAAAAAAATTGGGTAACACTAAATTTATGTTTATTAAAATTTATTACAAATTTTGAAAAGTGGTATTTTTAAAAAAGGTGGCATAAAACGTCAGGACAAATTGTAAAAAGGAATGAACAGATTTTATAAATGCACTTTGCAGCATATTTTAAAATCGTTTGGTCTGAACAATTATCCCTGCACCCAAGAAAATAAACAGTTTTACGATCAAGAAGTTGCTGCATTAGATAAAGGTAATTTTCAGCTTAGTCCAGAATAATTTTAAAATTAAGTAAACATTAAATTACATTTTTAAGAGACATTGGTTGATTGGGGGCCTGGGTTAAGACTGAAAGCCTTCACTTTTCATTGGAACTCGAGAGCATAAATAATAAATTTTGCTTTAACTTAGGTTAAATTTTGACAATTTTAAAGATTCGATTTTAAATTTTATGTGTATAAACTTAAAATTCCTTATTTCCAGCCTAACTTTGAGTTCACAATTGGGTTAGTTCCAGGAAAAACTTTATTCCCTCTTTCAAATCTTCTAAAACTAAAAATACCCGTTTTTTTATTTTTATTAGACTAAGAATTTTGTTTAACTAAAATTAACCTATCAAACCGTGATTTTAAACACACTCTAAAACCCTGTGTTTATTTAACAATTGAAAATTTCACGTAATAAATTACTAAAAAATCAATAAACTTGTAAAAAAATACTATTCGTGGAAAACTTATTTGCGCTAAAAAAATTTTTGTTGAGCATATGCTGCTAATCATAATGGGTCTCTTATTTCATACTACATTTAAGCTTTTACTATACATAATGAGTTGTAATTTTTTAAGTAGTTTAGTTGTATAGTTGTTTAGAATTTTTAGCAACATAAAGATAATGTATAATATATATAAATTATTTTGGCATTCTTCAAAAACAACCCATTCAAGTGGTCACAGGAAAGATGAATTAGTTTAAACATGAACGAAGTACTAGTTTAAAACCGTTATTTTTTAAGAACAACCTATTAAATGAAAATAGTTTTTTTATTAAATCTTAGAAAAACTGGTAAATTTAAAAAATAATCATGATTAAACTGATGAACAACAAGAATCGTGGACTATAGACCTTAGTTTTCCAAAAGCAACCTAAGCAAAACCTCAAAATCAAACAAAACATTAAATTTAGCTTGATTTTAAGGTTTTTCTTAGGTTTCTTAGGAAAATTAAGGTCTAAGGTCCACGATAAAGATTATTTGTAAGTTTCATCACAATAATTTACTTAAAAAATTACGGTTTTAGACAATCCGTCTTTCCGGTCCATATGAATGCGTTGTTCTTGAAGAATGCCATTATTTTTTATATTCATTTTTAAGGGAATCCTCTACTCGCGCTTCTTTTGCTCCCTGATCTGGTGCAGCCTCAGCCGTTTCGAAAAAAAGGAGGTAAAGTGGACAGACTAACAATTTTGGATTCATTGGACAAAATAATCCAATTCCGTGAGGTAAATTGTGATGTAAATTGGAATAATAGTTTATATCTTAAGTATGCAATTAATCGCTTCAATCAGTTTAAAACAAAAAAACAAACTGTTTATTTTTGTACTATTGTTATCTGTCTGAAAGTTTCAAACTACTGATAAACAGTAATTTGTTTAATGTTGGTTTTTTTTTTAACGATTGATTCATTTAAGTGGAATAATTTTTATAAAAGCTTAGAAAAGTAAAAATTTACCCGACCTGAAATCTAACGCTTTTTTAAAAACACTTGCTAAATTAAATAATACTACAATAATTTGGTGGATTTATTTGGTGGTGGTCGATAAAAAAAATAAATATCAAAATGATTATAAAAATCAATCATTATATACGCCTGTAACGTTTTACTTCATACTTTTTTACATATATGATTTTTGTTGGTTATTATTTTATATGACATGTTTTTCTTATAATTACAAAAACTTCTCTGAAAAGGACGATTTCAATTCATGTGTATTTATTAAAAAAAACATATTTTGGCATCGCCCTGATCTTCCCGCACTACCATTGATATTAAAAACCAACAATATTAATACAA
>JASAMX010000492.1:0-2500 GCA_030248175.1 Microlaimidae sp. YZB2_3
CATGTTATGTTCCTACTAACATACATATTGTCATAAAAATAAATATTTTCAACTTTTCGCAAATCTTCTTGTGTCAATATAAATATCACCTAAATAGTATTTACTAAACAATGGAGTTAATTATTTAGGCTCTTTGGATCCACGTAACTGGCAAACAGCAACTCTTTTATAGCCAAAACCTTTCCACGACTTTTAATTTCTTTCTTAATTCTTCAGCTTTGGGGAAACTTCTATTAAGTAACCACTCAATACACAAAGAATTTAACATCATTTTCCTAGCCGTATTTGATTCGATTTCATTCCATATAAAATCGAATCTAATTGGCTAATAAAGTGATGTCAGATTCTCAAAATTGGAGTGGTTACTTAATGGGGGACATTTTTTAATCCAATGAACAACTGTTGCAACCACGTTGGAACAACCCTTTCATGCAATTAATGTTTATAGTTTTAATATCAGAACATCGGTATCCACAAAAATTGTGTTTTATATCATATAATTTAGGATTGGTGGAGCCGGGGCCTATAACCTATAAGCCCTTACCCAAAGACTAAGTGAAGCCTAAATCTAAGCCCAAACCAATTTTAATTTAAGGGCTACAAGTTGTCATGGGTCTCAACTTCAAGTTCTCAAAAATTTGCAGCGGCTCCAAGTTCTTTATTTACGGCTCTAAAGACCCCATATTCTATCATTTTGTGAAATCTTTTTGTAATAAAATATCGTACGTAGATTGTTGGTATTGATCAGTTACTGTTTGAATATGCCATTTTAGCGTGTATTTTTAATTCGCTGTAGATTTACATTTAGTGAGATATTTCTTGCAGCAAGTTGCATATTCCTTCCTGTGAAGTAGTAACGTAACGGGCAAACTTGAACTGTAATCCGCTTCGTTTGTGCATAGGCCGACCATGAAAATTACAGTAAGCACCGCGATCGACAGAATTTGCATTTTGCAGCAACTAATTTTTGTTGATTATGTTTAGATCTGAAACAACTATAATGTTTTTGTTTTGATTTTACGTTACAATCGTTATTGTATTGGTTTCAAAAATATGTGAGATAAATGTTATTAATATAAATAGCCTGTTTTAGTCGGGAATCGATCTCGAGACCTTCAGCATGCAAAACGTACGTTCTACCACTGCGCCACAGTCTCAACTTAAAAGGCGAAAAAAGTCAATAGTATGTTATTTTTGTTTCAAAAGGGAAGGAAAAAAACAATGAAACCGCTTGAAATACATAAGAAATAACAAAACGTCATAACGCTATAGAATTAATTAGCCTATTTTTTCCCTTTAAATTTCTACGAGGACACTTTAAACGTATTTCACTTTTTATCTTTCCAAAATAGCTTAAAAATATGGGAAGAAAAAAACTGCTTTATATCCCAGGTATATTTAGACACAAAAAATGTTTAATAGTAAAATAGAATGGCAATGAAAAAATCGAATGAAAACCGCAAAATTGTAAGCTAAAATTAAAATCCTTCGGTTTTAAATTCAGGGCTTAGGCGCTCGCCGTCAGGAAGAAATAAAGAATGAACGCTTGAGAATAAAAATAATTAAAAAAAATTTCAGAGATAATGTAACCAATTATTATTAAGTTGAGTCAGGTGTTTCAATCCACGTGATATTTTTTCGAAGAACAAGTGATTACTTTATTACCCAGCAGTTTTCACCCTGATAGAATTCATCTTTGATAGGTTATTCGTTAGGTGTAAAAACAATTATCATTACAAAAAAAACTGGCAATTTTGTAATTGTCATTGATTGTTATGTAAGCCTGTTTTTTCTATTAATTTTATTTCCGAATATGATAAAATTGGCTGACATCGTCTATAATAGTGTGGGGAACGTGAGAAGACCATTTAAATAGTGCGGTTGCGACGTTTTTTAAAAGTAAACAAGTAGCCCGTGTCAGCCATACGGCTGACAAATACTTGACTTAGGGTTGATGGAGCCTTGGCAACTTGGAGCTGGAACTTGGAGCCAAAAATAGGGAACTTGGAGCCGTAAGTAGGGAACTTGGAGCCGAAAATAAAAATGGCTAAAACGTTTACCTAAGCCTAAGCGAAGCCTAAATCTAACCCCAAATCAATTTTTTCTTAAAGGCTCCAAGTTCCCATTGCTCGTGGCTCCAAATTCCCAAAAAATTTTCCATGGTTCCAAATTCCCTGCTTGTGGCTCTAAAGATCTCGTACCCAAATAATTATATCTGTATTTCTCAGATTCATTTGCTAATTTTTCGAAATTAAATACTTTTATGATAATTCCCTGGATTGGAAGCTTTGCAATGATATTTCATTTAATTATTAACATCTCATTTAATTATTAACATTATTAACATATTAACATTTTGGTTTTATATTGACTAATTACTCTTATCAATAAGTTCAAGCCAATTTAAAGACAAAAAATATCAATGTACTAAATCCATAGGTTTCCCCTTTTGTGAAAATGTGTTGCCAGGCTAATAATGTCCATGCAGCATTTTTCAAAG
>JASAMX010000492.1:7500-10730 GCA_030248175.1 Microlaimidae sp. YZB2_3
TTTAGGGGAATTGAGTTTTTAAAAACTTTCAGGACATCTTTAACCTGAACAACACATTTTTACAAAAGGGGGAAACCTATGGACTTTGAAAACTGAAAATTTTTTGTCTTTGAAATGGCTCAAACTTATTGATAAGAGTTATTAGCCAATTTAAAACCTGAATGTCATGTGTGTTTTTTTGGTAAGATTAACATGGACATCTCAATGCTTTTCACTAAAGAAGGGAATGACCTTGCTCCGCAACCACAAAAGGGATTGAGCTAAACGAGAAATCATTGCAAAGCTTACAGTCCGGGGAATGTCATAAAAGGTTGCATTTCGAAAAATGTTGCATGGACATTATTGGCCTGGACAACACATTTTCACAAAAGGGGAAACCTATGGATTTAGGACATTGATATTTTTTGTCTTTCAATTGGCTTGAACTTATTGATAAGATTAATTAGTCAATATAAACCAAAATATTAATATGTTAATAATGTTAATAATTAAATGAGATGTTAATAATTAAATGAGATGTTAATAATTAAATAAGATATCATTGCAAAGCTTCCAATCATAAAAGTATTTAATTTCGAAAAATTAGCAAATGAATCTGAAAAATACAGATATAATTATTTGGGTACGAGGTCTTTAGAGCCACAAGCAGGAAATTTGGAACCATGGAAAATTTTTGGGAATTCGGAGCCACGAGCAATGGGACCTTGGAGCCTTTAAGAAAAAATTGATTTGCGGTTAGATTTAGGCTTCGCTTAGGCTTAGGTAAACGTTTTAGCCATTTTTATTTTCGGCTCCAAGTTCCCTACTTACGGCTCCAAGTTCCCTATATTTGGCTCCAAGTTCCAGTTCCAAGTTCCCAAGGCTCCGTCAACCCTAAATCAACTATTTGTCAGCCGTATGGCTGACACGGGCTACTTGTTTACTTTTAAAAAACGTCGCAACCGCACTATTTAAATGGCCTTCTCACGTTCCCCAGACTATTATAGACGATGTCAGCCAATTTTATCATATTCGGAAATAAAATTAATAGAAAAAACAGGCTTACATAACAATCAATGACAATTACAAAATTGCCAGTTTTTTTTGTAATGATAATTGTTTTTACACCTAACGAATAACCTACCAAAGATGAATTCTATCAGGGTGAAAATTGCTGGGTAATAAAGTAATCACTTGTTCTTCGAAAAAATATCACGTGGATTGAAACACCTGACTCAACTTAATAATAATTGGTTACATCATCTCTGAAATTTTTTTTTAATTATTTTTATTCTCAAGCGTTCATTCTTTATTTCTTCCTGACGGCGAGCGGCTAAGCCCTGATTTTAAAACCGAAGGATTTTAATTTTAGCTTACAATTTTGCGGTTTTCATTCGAATTTTTCATTGCCATTCTATTTTACTATTAAACATTTTTTGTGTCTAAATATACCTGGGATATAAAGCAGTTTTTTCTTCCCATATTTTTAAGCTATTTTGGAAAGATAAAAAGTAAAATACGTTTAAAGTGTCCTCGTAGAAATTTAAAGGGACATAATAGGCTAATTAATTCTATAGCGTTATGACGTTTTGTTATTTCTTATGTATTTCAAGCGGTTTCATAGTTTTTTTCCTTCCCTTTTGAAACAAAAATAACACACTATTGACTTTTTTCGCCTTTTAAGTTGAGACTGTGGCGCAGTGGTAGAACGTACGTTTTGCATGCTGAAGGTCTCGAGATCGATTCCCGACTAAAACAGGCTATTTATATTAATAACATGTATCTCACATATTTTTATATTAATAAATAACCAGATTGTAAACTAAAATCAAAAGTAAACATTATAGTTGTTGCAGATATAAACATAATCAACAAAAATTAGTTGCTGCAAAATGCAAATTCTGTCGATCGCGGTGCTTACTGTAATTTTCATGGTCGGCCTATGCACAAACGAAGCGGATTACAGTTCTAATTGCCGTTACGCTACTTCACAGGAGGAATATGCAACTTGCTGCAAGAAATATCTCACTAAATGTAAATCTACAGCGAATGAAAAATACACGCTAAAATGGCATATTCAAACAGTTACTGATCAATACCAACAATCTACGTACGATATTTTATTACAAAAAAATTTCACAAAATGATAGACACGGGGTCTTTAGAGCCGTAAATAAAGAACTTGGAGCCGCTGCAAATTTTTGAGAACTTGAAGTTGAGACCTATGACAACTTGTAGCCCTTAAATTAAAATTGGTTTGGGCTTAGATTTAGGCTTCACTTAGTCTTATGGGTAAGGGCTTATAGGTTATAGGCCCCGGCTCCACCAATCCTAAATTATATGATATAAAACACAATTTTTGTGGATACCGATGTTTGGATATTAAAACTATAAACATTATCACTAAAGGTAAACCCAACGTGGCTGCAACAGTTGTTCATTGGATTAAAAAATGTCCCCCATTAAGTAACCACTCCAATCACGAGAATCTGACATCACTTTATTAGCCAATTAGATTCGATTTTATATGGAATGAAATCGAATCTAATTGGCTGATAAAATGGCGTCAAATTCTCGTGATTTGAGTGGTTACTTAATAGGGTATAGCAACCGCTGAATAATTAAAATAGCAATTAAAAGTCGTGGAAGCGTTTTGGCGAAGAGGCCGGTTGCCAATTTCGTGGATCCAAAAGAGTTAAAATATGAAATTCCATTGTTCAAGCAAAATAGCTACATTTATGTGGGATTTAAACACGATTCTAGATAATATTTGTGAACAAAGTTTATAAATAATATTTATTTCCATTAAACATTCCAAGGGTATCAAAACCCGTTTACAATCTCATAATTTCAAAGTTTATCATACCATTTCATACGCGACATAAAGAAAATAATAAAAAACTCTACAGAGCCCATCGGCTTGTCTGCGCCCAGTCAGCCGGCCGCGGCATTGTGCCAGCGCTGAAACAGCCCAGCGGCTGTCTGTGCGGTAAAAAATTAATAAACTCTGTGAGCGCACAAAAAAACACGTGGCATTGGAATAATTGCAAAAAGTTTATTTAACAAAAAATTAAAAGAATTTAAAGAAATAAAAGAACTTAGTGGCTATTTATTACACTAAACTTTTGAGCTATTAGGAACTTAGATATCGTGACACACATCACAACACTACCCTTATACAATAAAAAAGAGAAAAAAGTCTCATCTAACACATAAAAAAAAAACAAAACTTAGTATTTATCTGTATTCTA
>JASAMX010000493.1:0-16118 GCA_030248175.1 Microlaimidae sp. YZB2_3
CTAAATTTACATAAAATTCAGCCGCATAAACGTCACCTACACTATATATTTAGAAATAAAATATCATTTTCTTAATCTATAAACTAACCTTAAAAAAGTAAGAAAAAAATGGCGATATCACCTAAGCTTATGTTTAGATTAAAATTCTGGAGTAACAAGATAGAATGTCAAATAAAAAAAAATTTACTGGGTTATTTTTGACAAACACTAACAAACAAACTAACAAAAACACTTTTTTAATTAGTTTAAATTTATTTAACTGTACTATTTAACTCTTTATATCCCGATATATATATAAATGTGAAGATTTATTTTCAATTGCCATTTCAAAATTTTGGGTCTTTGGTCCCGCCCCAAAATCAAAATTTGTTATAAAATAAATAATTTTTACCCAATTCGCTCTGAAACTGAAAATTTAGTATCAGTATTAAAACTTTTGATTATTGTTTTAAGCTATTTTTTTCGTGTAAGCCATGTTTTCTTAATGTAAATTTGCTTGGTTAATCAGAGAATAAAATTGTCTCTGTAATGTTTTAATTTACTACATAAAGCTGTTAAAATTTTTAAAATAGATTTTTTATAATTTTTGGTATTTTCAGTTTTAAAAATACCTTAATAAAATGCATCAATTTTTAAAGGCATTTTGTTTTGTGGCGGGACCGGCTGGCCGACCCAAATTTTGTTATGCTAGGTATCCATAGACAGAAATAAAACCAATGTGATAAACAAACAGAAAAAAAAAACAAATATAGGGTAGATTTGTAAGTAAATTATAGAAGAACAAATTCTGGTTGACTTCGTAAAATATTATGAAAACATAAAAGGACCAATCAAAAGTTAGCGTTTATGGGTTATGATGTAAACAGAAAAAAACAAATAGGGTAGTGCATTTAATTTCGGCACTTTTTTGTTTTTCCAATGTAACTTTTCACTGTATGGCCCGATTTTCATGTTTAATAGCTCATTTTAAAGCTTTTACAATACTGCGTTGCGTCATAAAAGTTTCCTTGTACGAAAGTTGCTTTTTTACTTAATTAAATCAGTTTTTAAAAAAATGGAAAATTGCCGAAATTAAATGTATGCATTTAATTTCGGCACTTTACAAACAATCAATTGTTTCTCAGTCAAAAAATCATCATTTTCAAAAATTTAAAAATCTATCATTATCTCCAGACAGTTTTCTTTAATTTAAGCTTTTACTTCTGGCTCAACGTGTAACTGGCAAAAATTTACAGCTAAAATGCCAAATGGTATTAAAATGAGCAAAATTCGGGAAAAAAGTGCATTTAATTTCGGCACTTTTTAAAAAGACCCTCGTAATCGAGTTTAACTGCAGTGCTATGACCCCTATACATTTCAACGTTGTCTTTTAACTATTTACAACTACAATTTAATACCCGACCACTTAATTCAACCCATTTTTACCTACAGCAATATGTATGCCGAAATTACACTATTTTATTTTATAACGATTGTTCACCACAGACGCAACCTAGAGCCACGGGGACTAAAAATTTGGAAAATAGACTAAATTTTACCAGGAAAGTTTAATTTTTAAACCAATTTATTGCGTAATCATGAAATGCCCATGCTCTAAAAACAAGTAACAATTTTATTTTTTGTAAATCACACAATTTCACATGAAAATATCATAACATAACAAATAAAAAGCTCACGAAAGTCATCTACATATAATTAGCTCTCATTTGAGCTATCAAACGTCGTATTCCGTCCAAGATTACCAAAGATATAGTCCAAAATCAAAAATGCTTAATTGGGAAAAGTGCCGAAATTAAATGCAATACCCTATAGGGTAGATTTGTAAGTAAACTATAAAAGAACCAATTCTGGTCGACTTCGTAAAATATTATGAAAACATAAAAGAACCAATCAAAAGTTAGCGTTTATGGGTTTATGATGTTTGAAACAAGGAAACTTTTTTTTTCAAATTAGAACGCTGCATTTTTTTTAATACTGCATTTCCACAATATGATAAAAACAAGTCAACCAAAGCCGTTATTAAATCGTTTGTGCTCAAATCTTTAAATGATTTGTTGGTAAATAGTAATATTGCAGTCATTGAGGTTAGAAAGATTTGATTGGGTTATAGCTACTTTGTTTACCTGTTTGGGGTTTATTTCAACGCCAGTAACTAAAATCTAAACTTAAAGGAGCACTGTCACAAATCAAATTCCTATAACGCCCGAACCGGACTGCTCCTTTAATACCAAACCTACCTAACTCAATTTTGGTATTTAGAGTGCTCCACTACAAGGCTACAACATTTTTAAATTTCAGCTGAATCGGTTCAGTATTAAAGGAGCAGTCCGGTTCGGGCGTTATAGGAATTTGATTTGACAGTGCTCCTTTAAGTAAAGTTAAATTTGTAAATTTTTGAATATTTGAGCCATTATTTTTATAATTTAGGCGAATTTTATTGAATAGCTTTGGAAAAAATTTATAAAAACCATTTAAATACTTTTTAATATTTAGAATGATATAATCAGATTTAAAAATACACCGTTGCTGTTAATATGGGAAATGAATTATGTGTCAGAATTTGAAATTATTATTTTAAACTCCTCAGGATTAGAGTTTTCATTTTGGAACGAGTAAGAATTGATTTTAGTGAAACATTTATTTTGTGTTGTTGTCAGCTTATAAGATATACACATGTATTGCATTAAACATTATTTTAAACTATTTATTTAGAACTTGGTTGGGGGCCTTCAAGCAAAGCAGCTTTTTTAAACGAAAAAAAAACTCTGATAAATCAAAGCATTTAAAAACATAAAATTTTTTGCAATAGCCACAGTGAATGCTTGCCAACACCCAAATTACAAGGAAAAATGGACTTAAACGGAAAAAAACCATTACACTTAACGATAACTTAACTTTGGTTTTGTTTGATTTGAATTTGTACTATTAAACAAAAGACTTGAATTAGACATATTGACTGGATTTTTATAAATTTAGAGACAACAAAAGAGTTTCAATCAGTTTGGCAGACATATGTCCCAATGAACTACAAGGAGAAACTTTGAAAGCAACGTTGATTCATGAATACCAGTTTCCAACAATAATAATCAGTAATTCATGCGGCGTACTGCTAAAAGACAACGTCAAAGAAGCAAACTCCAGCTTAACTTTGAGTTTGTCCAAAATTGGAGACTGTGTGTTACAAAAGTGTTTTGATCATAAGGTAATTTATACTTCTTTTTCATAAAATTTTTGTATTATTTTTGGCGCAGTGTGAGAACGTTGATCTTGCGTTGCCAAGATCAGGCCAACCATAGGCGCGATTTATTTTTTTGCCTTCTATTATTTTAAATAATTGCTACCGTATATTTAACCGCGTGTGTTTTTATATAGTTTCAATCATTTCAATTCGTTCACTCACTCCGCTACTGGAGCTCCCACAAAGTTGAAAACGTGCGCGTGATATTATTTTGTTGTTGTTGCATTACCATAAAGTTATCTCCCCTATGCAGATTATACAAAGGGCAGGCGTTAAGACAAGTCAGTAGGGGCGAAAAAATTTTACTTACCCCCATGTTTGAGGACCCTTCGTCCAACATCAATAACGAGGTTGGCAACCTTTACCGCAAGAGTGTTCACTGCAGCTAACTTGTTGTATAAAACTATTTTGAATTCAAAAGTATTAAAAATGGAAAATTAGAAGTTGCATTATGATTGATTAATATCTCTCTAATTCTACTTAGTGGATTTCCAAAAGCCTGTTTTTGGAATTTTGAACCGAGAAAATAATTTGTACATTTTTTTAATAAAGTAAGTTTTGGAAAACCAAAAATAATAAGTAATTGGTTAAAAAGTAACAATTATTTGTTTAGCTTACAATAATTTTTATTAATAGTAAAGTAACAATAATTGTCTTGGTTCAAAAAATTACAAAGTAAATTTAGAGAGTATATAAGTGGCTTTAAATTCAGTTGATTTAATTGGTTAAAAAAATCCAAATACTGTAAATTCTACCATTTCATAATAAGAATTCCTTATGTTTTAAAGTTGGCAAACTCTACATAATGATGACTCCAATGGCAGGTCCACTAAAGGTTTTCTAACTATACGCTTTATGTTAGCATTCATTTTCTGAGAAATTTGGCATTCTATAAATATTTATTTCAGTATATGGCAAAAATTTTTTTAATATCAAATATTTTTTTCAAAAACATTGACAAACGAGCACAACTAAGCTTTAAAACGTCCATTAAAATAGAACTATTTTTACTACCATGGCTTTAATTAACTTAAAATTAATAAAGTTTGTCAATATGACTTTTCAAAAGTATAACCAGTAAAGTATAACTTCCATGACTCAAAACGTAATTGTTTTTTTTTAAGTTTCATATTATATTGGTTTAAAGTTGTGTTTTTTTTCTATTTTTTTAGATAAAACCTGATATCATATACTTGCAAAAGCAAATGTATTTGGAAGCATTTTGTTCACAGATAGAAGCTATCGCAGTTTCTAGCATAAAAAATTTTACAGAAGACGGAAAACTGATTATAGAATTTCATGGATTACCAAGCCCAACTTCATATTCTGAAGAAATAGTTGAACTTAACAATCCAAGCATTCACCCAATAGGTTATGCTGAATGGGTTTCAGAAAAATTTGAATTCACCTCCAGCTCAAATGGTAATTTTAGGGTTTTTAAAATATAAAAACAAATGCTTGATTTATAACATTTTTAATATAACTTTCTAATTTGCGTATTAGGAATCTGCTTAATGTCAAAAAAGTGATCCATATAAAATATTTCTACCTTTTGTTTTCTATACAGTTTTCTAAAAGAAAAGTTTTAAAGGTTGCAAACACACACATACTGTGGCTTGCACAAAATTAATTTTGCAATATGGAGCAAACATTTGACGTTTGTAAAGAGTGCAAATTTTAAGTTTTAAGAACAACCCTAAAAATATTACCTTTAGCAATACAAACCACACCTTTAAAATTCATACTCTAGCATTAAATCGCTTACACTAAATTCCATGACAATGACAGAAAGTAATAACCACTCTATTTTAATAACGTTTCGTCATTATATTTAAATACCCAGGGCAAAGGCATAACAGACACAGGTATGTTTCATACTATTAGAAGATATTATAAAAAAATTAACACTACTAGGATTTATTTAGGTTCACGAGAACAACTAATTTATGCACAAGGAAAACAAGCTTTTGACTGGGTGGAGTTTTTAACACAAAATAATAAAACTGCTGTGCCCTATTCATTTTTTAATGAGGTATGTTTAAATTAATTTTTGAATGTGATTTATTGATGCTTTACATGTACAGTCCTTTTCTCGTGTAAAGCCCATTTCAAACGATTCATCGTTCAAAACGTTTTTCGAACGATTTGCCGTTTGACCATCGACACACCGTTTGAAAGAAAAAAGCGCGCAAGGCTGAAAAATGTTAGTCGCGCATTTCCTATACACAGGGCCGAGTGGAAAACATTATTACCGCACATTAAGTTATTATAAGCGTGTTTAATTTTGTTTGTAAATAAAATATGCTTATTTATATCTCAAATGTAGTTTCTTTGCCAAAAATTATTTAAAACATGTTTAACCCGTACTCAACCGGTCCAGTTCTAGAACTGTTCGGAACAGGTTCTAGAACTGTTCCGAACAGTTTTAGAACTGTTCGGAACAGTTCTAACTCGGAAGTTCTAACTCGTTTTAGAACTGTTCGGAACAGTTCTAAGTTCGGAACTGTTCGGAACTGTTCGGACGGTGTCGGTGTACTTTCCAGTTTGCCCAAATTTGTGAGAAATTCGGCATTTGAAAATGCCGAAGTTGTACTTTGGTGCATTATAAAAGTCACCGAAACATTTTCCAACACTTATCACGTGATTTTATTGTGTATTTCCGTTGTTTTATGTGTTTAAATATCATTTGCGGAGTTTTATTTATTTTTTGATTTTGAGAACTGCAAATCAGTCCTAGAACTGTTCTAGAACTGTTCGGAACAGGTTCTAGAACTGTTCCGAACAGTTCTAGAACGCATAGCACAGGGGCATGTAGAGTACCGGTTAATACACACAAACGTAATAAATTAAATATTTTATTCTATTGTTAATATTAAATATTAAATTAAGAATATTGTACCAAAATACTAAATAGAAAAATGTTTATCAACTGTTTTTTACATATAAGTTTAACATCGTCTCAAAAGGTCAATTTATTTGAAAAATTCTAGTGTTTAAAAGTTATTAACAAAATTATGGTTATCTTTAACGCACATTTGTTTTGTTTGGTAAAATTATCTAAAACAAGTTTGATAAACCATTAATAAAACAATACACTTATATGGTATGTCCTTAAAAAGATTTATAATCAATATTAAATAGTCAAAAAAATTGAATACATATTGAAAAAAATTAAAGTGCCAAATAATTTTCTTGATTCCACGTGGTATATTCTGGTTCATCGTTTAAAAAACTAAGCGGGGCGGGTTCAGAGTCCCTGTTTTGTGGTTTTTCCAATGACATTATTTTAAAGATTTTAAGACTTTCATCAAAAACTATCAAACTATTTACTGTCAATCTTTTTTAACAAGTGTTAAATATAAATTAACTTTTTACTTAAAAATTTTTCCCTGATACCAAGTTGTTTTAAATTTGTTTTCAATGCTGTAATTATTTCTTCTAATTGTCTAATTACCTCCAATAATTATATTTTATATTTAGTGTTTTGGTACATCCGTGTGTATTGCCTTTGCATTTTAGTAAACATATTCTAAATGAATTTTGCCAAAGAAAAAAACATTTGCGATATAAATAAGCATATTTTATTTAAAACCTAATTACATTTTTTTAACACGCTTATAATAACTTAATGTGCGGTAATAATGTTTTCCACTCGCGTGTTTTATTAACGGCCGCAAATCAGCGCGCCGTGTGTATAGGAAATACGCGACTAACATTTTTCAGCCTTGCGCGCTTTTTTCTTTCAAACGCTGTGTGGATGGTCGAACGGCAAATCGTTCGAAAAACGTTCCGAACGATGAATCGTTTGAAATGGGCTTTACACGAGACGAGGACTGTAGCTTTTAGAATGAATAAAAAATTTGGAGAAAAAATAAAACTTATAACAGATATAACCTAGTAGGTAATTAGCATACCATTAGTGAACCGGTCCCTGAAGGCAATTGATCGGTCACTTTTGAACTGTCAACCCAAAAAATTCCTGTTTCAATATTACCAGTTTTTTAGGAAAACGTTTTTATACATCGTATTAATGTATCTTTATTATGCATAGACCTTTTCGTTGAAACAATATACTCATACAAATTATTTTTAAGTTTACATCTACTAATATATTTTTGTTATGGATTGAACTTTCGTTGAAACAATATACATACAATACTCATGCAAATTATTTCCAAGTTCACATCTTTTTCTGAAAAAAAAACATAAAATTGATTGAGTATTTTGTATATTTTCAGAAGCAAACAAAAAACTGCCCTGATAAATACGGCGATTTCTTAAAAGATGTAAAAGAGAGGTTACTAAACACCTCAAGATGGCAACCAAATATGCGACTGGAAGCTGTTGATAAGAAAAATCCCAACTTAATATGTGTCGCAACTGTAAGCTATTTTTAATCTTATCGATTGGATTTCAAAAACTCAAAAATACTTTACGAGACGATTACTACGCATTCTAAATTATTTTGATTACCTCCATATAACCAAAAAATAATTTTTAGACTTCAAAAACTGCAACAAAAATACTAATTTTTAAATTGTTACAAAATAATACGTTCTGAAGCTAATCAGAATGCAAAAGAGGTTTTGCATCAATAAAAATTTGACATGGAGATACTCTAATAAACAAGACTCAAGGTTCAAAAATCAAGATTAAATTGTTGTAATAAAGTATTTCTTCAGTATTTAAGTTTTGTTTCTCTGGATCTCGTTTTTTTAAATTAAATTACTGTTAGTTCATAGTTTTTGAAGTAAATTTTGCAAAATAAAAATTGTAAAACCGAAATTCCTAGATAATTTTTTTTACATAATGAATAAATGAATGAATGAAAAAAAATTATGTCATAAATTGTAAAATTAAGAGACAAAACAAAATAAGCATATTTAAACAAAAAATCTTTTACAACTGACAAAAAGCGGGCATTTAAAACCGTCAAATAGTTCAAATTATTCGAATTATTTTAAGTTTAAACATGCAAAATAGTTTATACGTCGGATTCAACAAAAAAAAAAACAAAAAAACGTTGAATAGTCAACAAGATTACATGAAAATTTTATATTTCGCAGATTTTTGTTTGCAAATTCTTTGTTAAAATGGAGAATAAACAACAGTATTATGTAAAACACTATCATTTAGATTTTTCCACTAACTGCAGATTGACTATTCCACAGGTCCAAGTACAAATTTTTTACATGATGAAAAATTGACACTGTGGAATAATCTTTGAATAATTAGAGCCATTTTTAAATGCAGCATAACTTGCTACATATTGCACCATCACCGATTTACTTTTTTTAGAACTTGCATCACATTTCTTAGGCGTCATATTTTTTAAACATCAACACAGCGAGAGTTTTTATTTTGTAATTTTGATTTATACTTCTAATTTTATAAGATTATTAGGCGTTTGTCTAATTTAAAACTCAACTTCAACTTCTTACTACGTTAATATCAATTTCTGCGGTAATAGTTTTTAGACAAAAAATATATAAATATCTGGCAAATATCGGGGGCACACGAAGAATTTTTTGGACATTATATGAAAATTTTTAAAATGAAATTTCCAACAATAAGTAAATCTGCTTGGGAGAAAGTGTATTGACTGACCGATAGAAAGAAAATAAAATAAATTTCTCTGTATGAAAACGGTTTTTAAGAACGTTGATGGATTTGTACTCCTCAGTAGTTTAGTTTATATTTAGTTTTTTTGCAGTTAAAGAGAGGCAACATAGATATACCTAAAAATTTTTTTAGCTTTAAAATGTCATATAATATTCGTGATTACGTCGTATATGTTTTGCTCCATGGGATAGGTTATGGGAGGAGCAGCATCAAAACAGGGCTTCAAAATGAAGGTGCTAAAAGAATGCCGCGCGGGCGGGTTATTAGAAAGGCGCGGCGCGTTATTAAACATAAATGCGGGCGTCCCTTTATGCGCGCGGTGTCCTTTGATGCACAGGGGATTCCTTCTGTTTAGAACAATGGATTTTGACCAGGTTGTAATTTAAAACTTCATTACTTATATTATATGGCAATGTTTTTATAAGTTCATTACCTTAAGTGAAACTACACTAAAATTGAAAAAAACTGTTCCATAAATTTGAGATAAACTAACAGAATATACATATTTGTACGTGTGTGTACTAATGTACACAACACAATGTGCACAAAGAAGTGTTAAAAAATTGTAAAAAACATGTTAAGAAACGTATACAATTTCAGGTAACATCTGACAAAATTTCAGTATTGCAGAAAAATAATAAAAAAATAATTTTATTTTAAAACAAAAGAACTCGGGGTTCAAGTTATCGTGGGCGCACTATAATTATTTCTCCTTTAGTTATTTAACACTGCAAAATTAAGGCAAAAATTATAAAATAGTTTAAATAAAAAAGTATTGGCAAAATATATAAAATTTAATTAATACAAAAATCATAGAGAACTAATTTTAAAAAAACGAAGTATCTGTGAATCCTTTGTAAATTTTTTTAAAAATAAAATAAGCATACGTATTCATGTCTTGAATATTTGCAGACTTTCCATATATAGTTTAGTTTTAATTATTGATTTTTTTAAATAATTAACTTTTATAAATACATAGTATTGGTTTTGAAATTATTAATTTCTAGTAACAATTTATCAAAATGACAACCATTAGCTTTTTTTATAATAAAATTACATTTTCCACTACTTCTATTTCAGGTTATGGACGTTTTGGATGAAACCAGAATAAATTCTGGTTTCATCCAAAACGTCCATAACCTGGCTTTAATTAATTAATACAAAAATCATAGAGAACTAATTTAAAAAAAAACGAAGTATCTGTGGATCCTTTCAACTTATAACTTTCATAAATACATAGTATTGGTTTTGAAATTATTAATTTCTAGTAACAATTTATCAAAATGACAACCATTAGCTTTTTTTATTATAAAATTACATTTTCCACTACTTCTATTTCAGGTTATGGACGTTTTGGATGAAACCAGAATAAAAATTCATTTTGATGGCTGGGGTTCAAATTTTGATTATGTAACCACGGTAAACGACACTGATTTGCATCCAATTGGCTATTGTTCCCACATTATGTACAAACTGCAGGCACCCAGAGGTTATAAAACTTTGCTTATTAAATCTAAAACAAAATATTTTTTGATTTGAATATTTCTGGTTTTTTTTTATTTAAATATTTTTCCTTTGTAAAACAAACTACAAACTTCCGTTTAAAATTTATACTTAAAAATAGTTGTTATGAATCATACAGTTTAACTTTTTTTAGCAACATTAAATTTTTATGTTTTTTCAGAATTTTTTATTAAAATTATGGTTTTAGCTTTTACAATTGCTTTTTTTTTACCCATTCCTACCTTGCGGCGATTCATAATATAAAAGAGGACTCATAAAAATATGGTTGTAAAAAATAAAAAAAATATGGGTGTCTAGCTTGAGTTTAATTCATTTTCAGTTTTCACAGGAAACTGTATTTTCCAATTTTGAAGTCAAAATATCTTATTTATGTTACCAAAAATATATAATATACCAAAAAATCTCCATATAAAAATTAATTCAGAAATCCTATACAAAAAATTAATTCAGAATAGGCCATTATAATAAGTCTCTCTATTTATATCCTCATAATAATAGCATAGTAGCCATTTTAATTCGTGCGAATTAAAATGGAGAATAAGCCGTTATAATAGCATTTATTGATTTAATAGATATACTCACAAGTGTAATACTATCTGGGACGCATGAGTTTCCCCTGTTGGACAGTATTACACTTGTGAGTATATATGAAATGAAATTAAATCAATAGATATTTTATAATGGCTTCCTTTCCATTTTAATTCACGCAAATTAAAATTATGCCATTATTATGAAGGATGCCATTTAAACGGAGAGGCTCATTATAATGGCCTTTTCTGACTTAATTTTTTATTTTTTGGTTTTTTTGGTATATTATATATTTTTGATATTACTAACCTTGTAAGTAATAAGTTATTTTGAAACTCCCATAACCTAAATATTTCATAAACGTTTTCTATTTTAATGTAAAAAATGTGGTCAAACGATATACTTGTTTGATAATAATTTAATCTTAATTAATTTAGGGTATGATAAATTGTTTAACTGGTCAAGCTATTTGGAAGAAATTGCTGCCGTTCCTGTTCCCTATAATTGTTTTAATCCGGTAAAATAACTTCTTAATACAGACTGCATTTTGAGAACAGCAAAAATATACTATAGGCAGGTTGCACTGAAATTGTTTTATGGAGAATGACGATTGGTTAATTCGATGTACACAAAGGTTTCGAGAAGAATTTGAAATAATTTGTATAAGATCGAAAAAAATGAAGAAGAAACAAAATATGCACTACCAGCTGTCTTTTTTTTTAAAAAATGTTTTATGTTTATGTTATTTTCGTGTGTTATGATCGTGTTTTTTTTTGCTAAGCAACGTTATATACAAATTATTTTTAAATCTGCTCGAGACCTTTGTGTACATGGAATTAACCGTCATGATTCTTCATAAAATTATAACAAAAATACAACACAAATGTATTACTGTTGTATAAAATTATTTTCTGACCCCGCCTCATTTTGACAGAAACTTTACCCACAAGGGAGTCAAATTAGACCCTTAAAAGAGGTTAAATTTAAGTTCTTTTTTAAGAAAAATACCGTCTGAACAAGCTAAAGGGATATATATATATATATATATATATATATATATATATATATATATATATATCCCTTTAGCTTGTTTAGCGTATTTTTCTTAAAAAGAACTTAAATTTAACCTCTTTAAGGGTTAATTTGAACCCTTGTGGGTAAAGTTTTATATACAAATGAGGCAGTCAGAAAATAATTTTATACAACAGTAATACATTTGTGTTGTATTTTTGTTATAATTTTAGTGAAGAATCATGACGGTTAATTCCATGTACACCGAAGGTCTCGGCAATTTTAAAAAAGTGATCTGAGCGTTGCTTAGCAAAAAAAAAGCAATCATAACACACGAAAAGTAAACATAAAACATTTAAAAAAAAAGACAGCTGAACATGTATTTTGTTTCTTATTTTCGATTTTTCGATCTTATACAAATTATTCGTACTTTCTCGAACCTTGTATCGAATTAACCAATCGTCATTCTCATAAAACAATTTCAGTGCAACCTGCCTATGTTTGCTGTTTCTCAAAATGCAGTCTGTATTAAGAAGTTATTTTACCGGATTGATTATAGGGAACAGGAACAGCAGCCATTCCAAATAGCTTGACCATAAAACAATTATGCATACCTTAATTAATTAAGATTAAATTATTATCAAAAAGCATATCGTTTGGCCCGCATTTTTTACATTAAAAACAAAAAACGTTTATTGTTAGTTATGGGAGTTTCAAAATAACTTCTACTTTACAAGGTTAGTAATATCAAAAATATATAATATACCAAAAAAACCAAAAATAAAAAATTAAGTCAGAAAAAGGCCATTATAATGAGCCTCTCGTTTTTTAAATGGCATCCTTCATAATAATGGCATAATTTTAATTTGCATGAATTAAAAAAAATGGAAAGGAAGCCATTATAAAATATCTGATTTAATTTCATTTCATATCTCACAAGTGTAATACTGTCCAACAGGAATCATGCGTCCCAGATAGTATTACACTTGTGAGTATATATCTAGATGGATAAATGCTATTTATAACGGCTTATTCTCCATTTTTAATTCGCACGAATTAAAATTATTATTATAAGAGATATAAATAGAGAGACTTATTATAATGGCCTATTCTGAATTAATTTTTTGTATAAGATTTCTGAATTAATTTTTTATATGGAGATTTTTTGCGTATATTTTTGGTAAGATAAATAAGATATTTTGAGCTTCAACATTTCCTGTGAAAACTGAAAAATGAAATTTGCAAAGCTGAGCGCCCATCTTTTTATTTTTTACAACCATCCCTCTTTTATATTATGAATCGGCACAAGGAGAAAATGGGTAAAAAAAAAAAGCAATTGTAAAAGCTAAAAACCATAATTTTAATAAAAATTCTGAAAAACGTGAAAACTTTAATGTTCTTAGAAAAAAGTTGATTATGTTTAAGTATAAATTTTAAACGGAAGTTTGTAGTTTGTTTTACAAAGGAAAAAATATTTAAAGAAAACCAGAAATATTCAAATCAAAAAAATATTTTGTTTTAACATTAATAAGTTTTTTTATAACCTCTCGGTGTGGTACATTGATGTGGGAACAATAGCCAATTGGATGCAAATCAGTGTCGTTTACCGTGGTTACATAATCAAAATTTGAACCCCAGCAGTCAAAAATGAACTTTATTTCTGACCAAAACGCAAATTAACCTGAAATAGAAGTAGTGGAAAATGTAATTTTAATAAAAAAAGCTAATGGTTGTCATTTTTGAATATGTTACTAGAAAATTAGATAATTTTCAAAACCAATACTATGTATTTTATGAAAGTTATAAGTTGAAAGGGTGTTGGTTTTTTAAATTAAGTTCTCTATAATTTTTGTAATATAAATTTAAAGCCAGGTTATGGACGTTTTGGATGAAACCAGAATTTATTCTGGTTCGTCCAAAACGTCCATAACCTGAAATAGAAGTAGGTGGAAAATGTAATTTTGTATACAAAAAAAGCTAATAGTTGATAAATTGTACTAGAAAATTAATAATTTCAAAACCGATACTATGTATTTTATAAAAGTTAATTATTAAAAAAATCAATAATTAAAACTAAACTATATATGGAAAGTCTGCAAATATTTAAAAAACATGAATACGTATGCTTATTTTATTTTAGAAAAAAGGTAATCTCGTTTTTTTAAAATTAGTTCTTATGAGATTTTTGTATTAATTAAAAAAATTTATATATTTTGCCAATACTTTTTTATTTAAACTATTTTATCATTTTTGCCTTATTTTGCAGTGTTAAATAACTAGAAGGAGAAATATATAGTGCGCCCACATAACTGAATTCCGATTTCTTTTGTTTTAAAATAAAATTATTTTTATTATTTTTTCTGCAATACTGAAATTTTGTCAGATGTTACCTGAAATTGCTATACGTTTTTCTAACATGTTTTTACAATTTTTTCACTCTTTGTGCACATTGTGTTGTGTACATTAGTACACACACGTACAAATGTATATATTCTTTAGTTTATCTCGAATTTATGGAACAGTTTTTTTCAATTTTAGTGTATTTCAGCTTAAGGTAATAAAATTTTATCAAAAACGGTTGCCATATAAGTATAAGTAATGAAGTTTTAAATTACAAATTCGTCAATTTTTGTTCTAAACAGAAGGGAACCCCCCTGTGCATCAAAGGACACCGCGCGCGTGACACCCGCATTTATGTTTAATAACGCGCCGCGCCGCACCCGCCGCGCTTCCCATTTTGAACACCTGTTTTGCCGCTGTCCTCCCATAACGATTTTTGCCATGGAGGCCAAAACATATACGACGTAATCAACGAATATTATATGACATTTTAAAGCTCAAAAAATTTTTTCCATATTATGTTGCCCTCTTAACTGCAAAAAACTAAGTATAAACTAAAGCTTTGCTAGAGAGTACAATCCGTGGCAATTTCGGTTTCTTAAAAACAACTTTATTTTATTTATTTTTCTTTCTATCGGTCAGTCAATACACTTTCTCCCAAGCAGATTTACTTATTGTTTGGAAATTTCGCTTTAAAAATTTTCATATAATGTCCAAAAAATTCTCGTGCCGAATATTTGCCAGATATTTATATATTTTTTGTCAACTTTCGCAAAGTATTGAGCGTAGGTCAGAAGTTGAAGTTGAGTTTTTAATTAGACAAAACGCCTCATGAGTCTTTATAAAAATTCAAAAGTATAAATCGAAATTTACAAAAATAAAAACTCTCGCTGTGTTGATTTTTAAAAAAATATGACGCCTAAGGATGCAAGTTCTAAAAAATTCAAATCGTGATGACTCAATATGTAGCGAGCTGGTAAGAAATGGCTCTAATTATTCAAAAGATTATTCCACAGTGTCGATTTTTTCATCATGTAAAAAATTTGTAATTGGACCTGTGGAATAGTCAAATTGCAGTTTGAAAAACCGACATGATAGTGTTTTACATAATACTGTTGTTTATTCTCCGTTTTAACAAAGAATTTGCAAAAACAAAATTGTCAAAATATAAAAATTTTCATGTAATCTTGTTGACTATTCAACGTTTTTTTGTTTTTTGTTGAATACCAAAATTATGATATTTTGCATGTTTAAACCAAAATAGGATTCGAATAATATTGAACTATTTGACGGTTTTAAATGCCCGCTTTTTTGTCGGTTGTAAAAGATTTTTTGTTTAGAATATGCTTATTTTGTTTTGTCTCTTAATTTTACAATTTATGATTTCATTTTTTTCGTTCGTTAATTTTGTTGCATTATATTAAAAAAATTATCTAGGAATTTTCGGTTTTACAATTTTTTTATTTTGCAAAATTTACTTTTCAAAAACTATGAACTAACAGTAATTTAATTTGAACAAGAGTCCCAGAGAAACAAAACTTAAAATATACTGAAGAAAAATACTTTATTACAACAATTTGATCTTTGAACCTTGAGTATCTTTTATTTGAGTTGTTTCATGTAGAACTTTTTTAAATACAAAACCTCTTTTAGTTATGATTAGCTTCAGAACGTATTATTTTGTAACGAGTTAGTAAGTTTTGAAGTCTAAAAATTATTTTTTTGGTTATATGGAGGTAATAGAAAATAGTTTTAGAATGCGTAGTAATCGTCTCGTTAAAGTATTTTTTGAGTTTTGAAAATCCAATCGATAAGAAAATTAAAAATAGCTTACAGTTGCGACTGGAAGCTGAGC
>JASAMX010000495.1:0-19365 GCA_030248175.1 Microlaimidae sp. YZB2_3
CGTGTCGAGTTTTCCGTGGATATAAAATCAATGAACGAAGCAATTAATATAAGTATTTTTCGACGGGATTGGCTTCCCGTTTAATTCAAAAGCAGTTGAATATGTTTATAATAATTATTTATTTCAAATAAACAACATTAAGAAACAATTTATTCAGTTTCATTAGCAAAAACACTTGCGGTTGCAACCGCCTTTTACATTACATTATAACAACACTACGCTCAAAACGCACAGAGCCTATCAACTTCCTGCGCCGTTCATTTTGTAGGAGCGGCCATTATACCGGCGCAGTGAAATAACGAGCGGCACTGAACGGGAAGTAGATAATCACTGTGTGCTACACCTAACGCGCCGCACTATTGTGTCAATTAAAAAAAAACATTTTTTTAATAATAAGAATAATTAAGAAATACAAAAAATAATAGTATTTTAAGAATTTAAATGTTATTAAGAATATTCTTTCGCATTCGCGACAAATGTTACGTTTTAAATAAGAAAATGCGCGTTTTTCTACTTGCCAGTAACTTTTAACATAGAGCTTCTGAATTTTGTTTTAAAAACCAACATGTAATATAGGGTAGTGCATTTAATTTCGGCACTTTTCCCAATTGGGCATTTTTGATTTTGGACTATATTTTTGGTAATCCTGGACGGAATACGACGTTTGATAGCTCAAATGAGAGCTAATTATATGTAGATGACTGTCGTGAGCTTTTTATTTGTTATGTTTTGATATTTTCATGTGAAATTATGTGATTTATAAAAAAATAAATTTGTTACTCGTTTTTAGAACATGGGCATTTCATGATTACGCAATAAACTGGTTTAAAAATTAAACTGTCCTGGTAAAATTTAGTCTATTTTTCGAATTTTTAATCCCCGTGGTTCTACGTTGCGTCTGTGGTGAGCAATCGTTATAAAATAAAATAGTGTAATTTCGGCACTCATATGCTGTAGGTAAAAACGGATTGAATTAAGTGGTCGGATGTTAAATTGTATTTGTAAATAGTTAAAAGACAACGTTGAAATGTGTAGGGGTCATAGCACTGCACTTAAACTCGATTAAGAGGGTCCTTTTAAAAAGTGCCGAAATTAAATGCACTTTTTTCCCAAATTTTGCTCATTTTGATACCATTTGGCATTTTAGCTGTAACTTTTTGCCAGTTACACGTTGAACAACAAGTAGAAGCTTAAATTAAAGAAAACTGTCTGGAGATAATTATAGGCTTTTAAATTTTTGAAAATGATGATTTTTTCTCTGAGAAACAATCGATTGTTTGTAAAGTGCCGAAATTAAATGCACATATTTAATTTCGGCAATTTTTCATTTTTTAAAAACTGATTTAATTAAGTAAAAAAAATAGTTTCGTACAGTGAAACTTTTGTGACGCAACGCAGTATCGTGAAAGCTTCAAACTGAGCTATCAAACATGATAATCGGGCCATACAGTAAAAAGTTACATAGGAAAAACAAAAAAGTGCCGAAATTAAATGCACTACCCTAAATATACTTTTTTAACAACACTTCATTTGGCACTATAAAATATATTCTGTATACTATCTTCGGAAAGAATATTTTTGGAAACGCTTTTAAATTTATAACAAAAGAAAACTTTGTTTTCCCTAAGCCTAAGCGAAACCTTAAAATCAAGCTAAAAAGCATAAAAAACCTTTATGAAAACCTAAAGAGTTTTTAAATATTCCGACTAATTTACTGCCCAAAGAGGATATTTTTTCTGAAGATATTTTGCGGAAGGTATTTCTTCCGGACACTTATGTATATACCACGCCGCAATATTTAAAATTACGTTTTACTTGAATTGTCACTGAAAAATTGGTCAACTTGTTAGCAGTAGTCTATTATTGCCTTAAAACAAAATTAAAGTATAAGTTACTCGTTAAATGCAAAAAGTTTTAGCTTGTTTAATAAGGATAAACCGAATTTCGAAATTTTAAATCGAAACAAAAATTTAAGTTTAAAGAGTACAAAAGAATGAATAAAAATTTATTCAAAATTATCTTTATCTTAAGATGGTAAAATTTTTATAATCATTTGTCCATTTTATTTTGGTCTAATTTAATTGGTTTGCACGGTTTTTAATGCTTTTAAAATATTGTTCTTCCAAAGTTGCAACAGTAGCATTGCCAACGCATTCTTTCGGGAGTCGTGTCGTATCCCCTCTCATTCCTGTGACCGTCGTGTTGTACCTTTCGCCTCCCAGGACCGTCGTGTCGTGGGAGCGTCGTGTCTAGGGACCGTCGTGTCGCGCTCCTTGTTTAAACATGCAATATATAAACATAAACAAATTCGACTTTTCTGAATTATTTTCTAAACTTAATAAATTTAATTCATTGGCTAAAACAAAACTAATAATATCACCTGGGATTTTATTGTAATTTTTATTTTATAAAATGTAAAGAATTTTAGTTAGAAAAACTAATTAATTTTTAGTCACGGAGTTAAGGTTCGATTTTTTTGTTAATTGTAAGTAAAGTCAGAATTGGGTTTTACGACAAAAATATACCACATAAAAAGTTATGTTAGCTCCATATATTGGCTAGACATTATTAAATGCCTTATTATTAGGGAGCGCCCTAAGTAAAACACGCCACAAACAAAGCTCTCAAGTTTTTCTGGTTAAATTATATCTGGCTGAGCTTGTAATAATTAATAATTTATAATGTAACTTTGGGGTTTTTTTTGGTATATATTTGATTCATTTGTTTATAATGACATTTTATTATCTTTTGTTCACTTGCAGGTATAGTTGTCGTAATTTACCTTAATAGTTGTCGTATAGTTGTCGTAGTTGACTTGTGCATTTTAATAATAAATAAATAAAATAAATGTGTATGGTTCACATAAAAAGAGAAGTTAAAATTGTGCGTTTATGACGTTTTTTTGAAAACGAATTTGAACACAATTTTACTTAAACACCGCTTTTTCGGAAAAAAATACAAAAATTAGTTTAGTTTACCCGTTAAAGAATCTAAATTTTCCTTTCAAATTCAGTAATTTGATAACGTATTTCCTGGTCCTATAGCTATTGCATTCCTCAGTGAGGGTAAAATTGTTAGGGCATGTCTTGGTTAATTCAATGTGCCCCTAATTAAGGTTCTGTTTTTATTGGGAAGTATATCAATAAGTCGTGCCTTAATTACGGCCGTTACATACCCCAGACCACGCGGTCGCCAGAAACAAAGCTCTTGTCAAAGCCCTGAAAAAACCCCTGCGTGACCCAATTATGGCACTTAATATGCTTAAGCAAAATACTTAGTTGCGTATTTTTGTTTTATTTTTTGTTTTATTTATTTTTGTTTTATTTTTTATTTTTATTTTTATTTTTGTTTTATTATAAATGTTGTATAACTGTAAAAAATCGACAAGTGACAACACTTTTGTCAACGTTTTAACATTGTAAGATCTTTAATGTTAGTAATGTAAGGTATTGCCTTGCTAAGATTAGCTTATTGTTTCATGTTCTTTTTGTTCAAAATCTCTTTTTATTTAGCATCGGACATTTGAACATGACTTTAAGCATAACTATTTTTTAAAACCTACCTCTGAAACTTTTTTTTATATTAAACTATAATCTAAATTTCACCTATCAGACGTAGGCTTTAAGAAATGTTTTTGAAATTGTAAAATCAAGCACTAAGTTTTTGTAATTTTTGGGTCATCTGTTTTTTTTCACTTTTTGTTTTTAATATCATTTACTGAAAAGGACACTTTTTGCAGCAAAAAGTTTGTGAACAAAAAATGGTATATTTAGTTATTCTAAATAAACAAAAGAACTAAATTAAGCGACAAACTGAAAGCCAATTTTTTTAGGTTTGATATTGCCTAGGTTTTAATGTGACAAAAAACTTTAGAACATTGATTTTTTTAACATAATCAAGCCATATTACAAAATTTAATTAAAAGCTCGTTCGTTACCTTTGGGTAAACTAATTAAAGAATTTGTCATTCACGTATGCTTATTTAATAAAATAACGGCGTGTAATTTCAACTTTTTAGTTTCTTATCATTAAATTATCAGTATTAAGTTAACCAAAGTAGCAGATCTTTTTAAAAATGCTAATCATACGTAAACGTAGATTAATTAGTGAGCTAAAACTATTTTGTATTAGATTTTACTGTTGATTTAGGTCTTTATGTCAAATTAGTGTTTAAATTTAAAAAAAACTAAAAAATTGTAAATATTTGACTAAAAATTTTTTTTTTAAATTCTAAAAAATTGTCAACCGTGATTATGATTTGCTTTAAAAATAGGAAAAATGTAAGAAAAAACAGATCATTTTATTTATTTTTTTTTACAAATGTTAAAATAGATCATTTGCGTTGTTATTCAAAATATATTTACCTTACCTTTTATACATTTATAGAATTTGAGGAGCTTAGAACTATAATTGAGATCTTAAGATTTTAGATTTTTAAAACAAGAGTAACGAGTTTAGATATATTCTTGTTTGCGTTTTTATTAAAGCTTGAACCTATAAAATTAAACTTTTGCTTAGCCCAACTTTTATTTAGAGTTCCGAATTCCCATTTCGTGGCATTAAGTTCTAATAATTTTGTGACGGCTCTATCTTCCTCTTGTCTTTTTGTATATGCCAACATGAAATCGTTATGCTTTAAATTTCTACAAAAATATTTCAATATACATATCTTTATATTGTTTTTTAAGAAAACTTATTTCATGGATACAAGTTATATATATAAGTTATATGTATACAGCTTATATATACAAGTTATATATATATATATAAGTTATATATATATATGTATGTAAGTTATATATATGTATATAAGTTATATATATATGTATATAAGTTATAATATATATATATATATATATATATATATATATATATATATATATATATATATATATATATATATATATATACGTTTTTAGCTTAATTATAATATACTAAATTTAAATAATTATAATATATTAAATTTAAATATTATAAAAAAACATTTAAAAGGTCAAACGTTAAATTTAAGATTTTTTAATAGAAAAATAAAAAAAGTTGAATTTCATTAAATTTAGGGGTATGATAAACATCTAGCGTGATAATAATGAGTTTGTGGTTTTATGACTCGAAAGCTTTTGTTTTAAATTTCCTTGGATTATTATGTTTTAATCTAAGAACTTTAAGATAAAAAATGTAACCATTTTCATATTATAACTTCTACTGACTTAGGGTCGATGGAGCCTTGGAAACTTGGAGCCAAAAATAAAGAACTTGGAGCCGAAAATAAAAATCGCTAAAACGTTTACCTAAGCCTGAGCAAAGCCTAAATTTAACCCCAAACCAATTTTTTCTTAAAGGCTCCAAGTTCCCATTGCTCGTGGCTCCAAGTTCCCAAAAATTTTCCATGGCTCCAAGTTCCCTGCTTGGGGCTCTAAAGACCCCGTATCCTTCTACTGTATGTTTTAAACCATATTTTATATTCTAATTTTTATTCCGCTGAAATTGTGTTATAGTAATGCTAACCAATATCTTAATTTAAGTATTTACAATATTTCAATATGTATGTTAAGTAAAAAATAAATGCCAATTATTTTTGCACATCATATTACACTTGTGACGACCCAAAGTGGAAGCGAAAATAACCAGGCGCTGAAAAATTTGGACAGCCAAATTTATTGAAAAATTTGGCCGATACAGGAATTGAACTCGTAACCTCCAAAGTCGACTCTGGCGTGGTATCGATTACACCATAGGCCGGACAGGGAAAGGGGAAAGATAATCGCCTTTTATTAACGCTTGCACTTTGAGTTTTCACGAAAGGGGCACAAATGTGTCACACACTGTTAAATCAGAGGCAAATAAAATCTAGCTGACCGCGATATTTGCAGTATAAAATCGAATATTTAACAACAAAACATTCAAAATTTTTCACTAAAGCGGATTAATAACAAAGATTAAAAACTGTATTTTAATAATTATTATCAAATTATTTAATTTGTAACCTAAATGCAAATTTTTTAAGGACTAAAGTTGATTAATTTTTGTATATTTTGTAAAAAGGTATGATTAAAAAAAATTATGCGTTCTTGTTTGTTTAAAAAAAACACGTCATCACCGCACAATTTTAATTGGTCCCCTCATGTCTGCATTCTAAGTTTTAGCGTCAGCCAGATATAATTCAACCGTAATAAAAGTTTTTATTTAAACTTTATTTTAATTTTAACCTTTCGCCCATATGTGCGTACCTGAGCTTCCCTGTGCAAAACGCCTCATATATTAAAATAATTTATTAATAATTATTATCAAGAATACATAACATTGATTATGTATTCTTGTTATTATTAATATAATAATATTAATAAAAATAATATTACTTATGTGGTTTGTGGTTTGTGGCAGGCTGCCGCCAGTGGTGTTGGCCGCTTAACGCACACCGATTCACCTCTCTCTGACAGCAGCACCTTAGTACATTACTATAAAAGGAGGGACTAGATATAAATAAAACCAAACTTGTGGCAGGTTTTTTGTAGAGGGTTAGTAGGGGTTAGTAGAAGTTAAAAAATACTTGATAAATATATTTTTAAAGTTTATAATTGTAAGAAGTACAGATAAATTAGAGTCCCTATTAGTTGTTTATACACCGGTGGAACTCCAGGCGTTTAGGCTTGACGCATTCTTAGATTCAGTTTTGTTCTGCTTAATCTTGCCTGAGAATTAAACAAAATATTTGATTTGACCTGAAAAACTAAAAAGAAAATAAAAAATAAAAACATATAGCCAATGAAACACAAAGTACACAAAATTATAATAAGATAGAAACCTACCTGTTACTGCCTGAAGAGGCAAAAGCAAGACAGAATACAAACATACAATACATGTTCATTCAAGCCAAAAATGCAAAAAATAGAGTAAAATTGCATATACTTGAGCACAAAACACACACATACATAAAGAAGCGCAAATAAACAACCAGAAATACACCATAAATGCCCCTAAATACCACTATTACCCTTATAATTACGCAATACGAATACATACATGGAACAAACAAGTGCACATACACATAGACTGGCGCATATACACGTGGACACACACACACACACACACACACACACACACATGAGCGCATGTATGGATAGACACAGATAAACAAACACTACCGCGTAAGCACACGCCCAACCACACGCACACACACAAACACAAACACACACACACACACACACACACACACACACACACACACACACACACACACACACACACACACACACACACACACACACACACACACACACACACACACACATACACACACACACATGTACACACACACGTACACACGCATAAACAAGACTAACCCCACATACAATTTAAGAATGAGCTTAATAGTAAACAACTAAGCAATACCAAAAACAAGAGGGCCAGCATTACAAAGTGATTGAATATTTGATTAAATTTGGTTTTGATTATTAGCTGTAAAAGGTGAGTGTTTAGAAAAATAGAGCAAAATTAAATTTTTTTGAGATAAAAAAGAATATTATAGAGTACTATAGGTGCTGCGTACTGAGCCACTTAACGACTGAGTCAATTAAGTGTAGCAGCTAAGGCAGAAACACACCAAAAGAGGTATGTTTCGCCTTTTACGGAAATTTTCTGTGATTTTATAACGGTAATAAACCATTTGTCAACCCTCCTCCTTACGCCTGGAATTTAGACAGGCGCTCCTGGCTTCGGACAGGCGCCAACCCTACAGTGCAGTCGGTTTCGGAGTTAATATTACTTATAATGTGCATGTATCACTGCCGTATTTTTGATGCAACCGAATAACAAATTGATTATTACCAATCAGACTGAAAAAAAAATCGAGTTTTTTTTATTTCAATTAAGACGCAGTAATAAATTTTTTCATTAAAAACGGATAAAGTATGAAATAAACATTATGTATCCAATGTACCTAATCATTTAAGCATCTTTTTCGTGTTTTTGATTTAAGTCAGGTGCGAAGCAAGCCTTTTTAAAATCTAAAGAAGCGTACAACGTTTGGGAAACAGAAAGCACCCAGGCTGTCTACTCAAACAGAACAGACAAGCTAATAGGTTTGCTTGTCTACAATGTAAAAGTTTAACGACAAGTGACAATGTAACGCGTGTGAGGAAGGAAACAAGTGACAAAACGTGAGGAACGCGTTGTCACTTGTCACTCTCGTGTGAACCAGGCTTTATTGTTATTATAATATCTTATATTTCAGGAAAATATGCGATATTCCTTGGCTTCTATATTTTAGGTTTACTTTAATATGGTCGCAACAAATATCAAAGGAGTAATTCTGGTATGCCTTTCCATAGCCGCTACTTTAGCCAATTTAGGCGTCATGTTGACGGAAATTTTTGCCATAAGACGACAGAAAGTTCCAACTAAATTAATTTTTCGGTGACTTGTCGTTTTCCTAATAACTCAATTTTAAAATTTAACTAACATTATTATATACAAATCTAAATGCTTTAGTAATGAATAATTTTTATAAAACAAAAATTTTTTCATGTAAATAAATTGGTGCCAAAATAAGAACACGCAACAGTTAAAACATCGTTCATAATATTCCACGAATGTGTTTTTGCTGTAGGAAAAGCTATACTGTAATGGAAAAGCATTATACTTAAGACGTAGGGTATCTGACTTAATTTCGGCCACCTATTTAGGGTGTTAGAAAATTGGCTTATTTTTAAAGCACAAAAACATTAGCACAAAAGTAAATGGATGAATGTTGAATAAAGTGTTTTTGCAAAAGTTTTATATTTGTGCTTTTCTGCATTATCAACATTTTCATGCAAAAAGTAATTTTTTGTGATTTTCTTAATTTTTGCTTTGTGTTTAAACTGCATCAAATTTAGAACGAAGTACTATATAACCTTAAAATAATTTCTATTTAAGGCTCAACAATGTTAATTTTCATGTTTTGATATTTTCTTTAAAATCACTTTGTAATGCGTTTAACTAACTGCACATTTAAGATTCCGTTAATTTCGGCCATTTTAAAATTTAGGTGAAAAGACCTGCCGGTTTTTGCAGTTTTCAAATATCATCGTACTACTGTATGTTTAAAGAATTTTTTTTGCTCGTTCGACTTTTTTTGACGTTTTTTTAACCCAAAAAAATTCACCAAAAAATACATGTTATTAAAACTTGTTTTTTTTAAAAGTTTTGACATAATTATTTAAAGTCTAACTATTAAAGTTTAAAAACGGGAAAAAATTAAGTTATATGTACTAGGAACAATACCTAATGATAAATTTTCACCTTTTAAAAATTTATATTGTTCGTTTTGGTAATAGTTATAGCAAGTTTTTTCTAGGTGGCCGAAGTTAATGGCTCGCGCCTTAATTTCGGCCACTATAAAAAAAGACTTTAAACCTCCACTGATCTTTAAGTGTAACAAAAATTTTAAAATTTTGCACTGGAATAACACAAATAGCTATCGTTTAATTTTTAGACCAAATCTTGGGTCGATTGGAAAAACCGAAAAAACTTATTCAAAAAAATAAAAAAAGGTGGCCGAAATTAAGTCAGTTACCCTAATTTTTAAACGTAAGGACTAACGGGTTTTTTTTAATTTTATCTTATTAGATCTTGGCAGGTAGATTTGATAAAGAATGATATTTTCCATTATGCAGGAACTCGCAAAAACAGCATTTTGCAACTGAAATTACGGAACACTTGAAACAATTACCGCATCATAAGTTGCTTAATTTAATTTATATATTTTTTATTCTCAGTTGCTTTAATTTTTTAACATTTTACACGCTTGATAAGAATGAAGCAAACTACATCTTTAATCATTAAGTACCACAGGCATTTATCATATGTCGGTAATGATGACCAATAAAAAAAACTGACGACACGCCACCGTGTGTTTCCGCGTCCTTATGCTGGCGATATGGACTCCATTTTTTTGCGACTCCGTCATGCATCTTGCTTTCAACGGCCCGGTTCTTATTGTCGGCGGGGACATTTCAAGCTCAATTTCCGGTCCGACAGTTTGTACCCAACGCTTTTAATCGGTACGGATTGCTTTTAAAGCAGTCTGAGATAGATTGAAGGTTTGGGTATAGAAGTTTCTGCAGCTTCTTGTGTTTTCTACGGAGAAGCCCGGTGTTCCTGAGAAATATCCACGCGAAAATGTTTAATCGTAAGAAGTTACGTTTCGTTTTATACTGTATTTGATAAAGAACGCTTTTCCTTGCGGAGCTTGATTTAGGGTCGATGGAGCCTTGGAACTGGAGCTGCAACTTGGAGCCAAAAGTAGAAAATTTACAGCCGTAGGTGGGAAAATGAAGCCAAAAGTAAAAATCGCTAAAACGTTTACCTAAACCTAAGCGAAGCCTAAATAACCCTAAACAATTTTTTCTTAAAGACCACAAGTTCCCATTACTCGAGGCTCCAAGTTCCCAAATATTTCCGATTGCTCCAAGTACCCAGGATTTTTTTATAACGACGGGCTCCTTGGTAAAAGTTTGAAAAAACGCCGAGAAACTTTTAAAATGAGTAAAGGCTGGTTCATACTTATGACAAAACGTCCTTTGAACAAAGTCCAAAGGACTTTTGTCTTTTGGACTTTGTGCAAAGGACAAAATCTAAAGGGAAAAATCCAAAGGACAACGTATTCATACTTTTGTCCTTTGGACTTTTCCCTTTGGATTTTGTCCTTTGAACTTTGTCCAAAGGACAAATTCTAAGTAGCGTTCATACTTCTTCCAAAGGAAAAAGTCCAAAGGACGTTTTGGCTTTTATAAAATTGTCCTTTGGACTTTGTCCAAAGGACGTTTTGTCATAAGTATGAAGCAGCCCTAAATGTATATCTGAAAGTTGATAAAAATCAAGTATCCTGCAATTAAAATACAGTTGCAGTATGCACCCTAATTTGCCAACTTCTATAGTTCTTGCGTACCTATTTTTCTTGATATATTTTGCTCAGATCAAAAAGCTTTGATAAAATGCGTTCGCAAGATTCATGAAACACCCGATTTGTGCACACTGTCGGAATTTCCAGGTTGCCTTACAACTGCCTTTTTTCTGGTGATCACATGGACTTCCGCGTTAATTGTGCGGTCTCTAATGGGGAAACTTTCCAGTATTGTGGTGAAAATTTGTATCTTCCTGGTCTACCTCTTTTCCGCCCTTTTTGCTATTTTCGGGGTCTTCGTTATCTGCAAATTTCGCTTCCACTTGGTGCGTATATTTTGTGGCTTTTGCAAATAGAGATAATGGTGAAAATAAATAATGGTTACGCCTTAGAAGTTGTTTTAGTTAAATTTTTAGCTGTAAAATCCGATTCAGATATCTATTCTTTATCTCGTCGTTTAAGAAAAAGAGTTTTAAGAAATATATCTAATGTGAGATAAGCGATTTTTAGTAATTCACCATTTCTAACAAAGCAAATAATTTTCCTTCTGCCTGTTTGATTTTTAAGTGGAAAACTGGGTCTATTTTATCGTTTTTCAAAAAGCGCGTAGTATGTAAATCATTGCACTTTGGTAGAGTGGTGGATTACTAGACACGCACAAAACATACGCTCAGTCTGACGCCGGTTATTCGTGTTCAGAAGAAGAACCAGCTGTTTACAGAAATTTCGCACTCTTTCAATATTTTGCCGTTATGGTATGCGGATGGTCGTGGTTCTCAATCATTTTGTCTGATGGTCCTATTCGGCAATTACACATTAATAACAGTTATTAATGTGTAAGTTGCTACTGTTATTGTAATTTGAAATACAACCTTTTCTAGGAGGCCGCCGAAAACAACACCGTTTCAATCCCCTGTTTCGTAGATTAGTCTTTAATTGTTTATGCGTTAAAGCATATCCTAGCAGTACAAATTGCTACTTTGCTCCCAGTCTAGGGCGTAGCCAGGGGGTTGTAGGGGTGGTAACCCCTCCCCCTTTTGGGCCGACGGAAGTAAAAATTTGGGGGTTCACAGGGAAGAAATTTTAAAAATTTTCTCGCGCTTCGCTCCGCTTAGCGCTCGACACTTATTTACCTTTTTAAGTAATGTTTTTGATGAATATTAATGACAATTTTTAAAATGTTTTTCGTGCTTTCGCGCTATTTTTAATGTTATGTTTTTCAAAACTAAAATTTTTCACGTTTATGGGTATAATAACTTCGTGCGAAGCGCGAAAAATTTTACCTCATTTTATTGCTTTTGTAATGGTATTTTGAAAATTTTTAGTCAACTCCCTACATCCCCCTTTCGAAAAATTTGTATGGAGTACAACCCCCTCTTTTTTCCAAAATCCTGGCTACGCCCCTGCTTGCAGTAATAAAAATTATATGTAAATCTTCTTGCAAATATAATATGCTACTGTGCGGTATAAAATGTTGTCTATTCTGTTTAGTAACTTAAATCTAATTAAAAACGAGCGTGTGTAGGGTAACTGACTTAATTTCAGCCACCTTTTTTATTTTTTTGAATATTTTTTTCTGCCTCTTCTAATTGAGCCAGGATTTGGTCTAAAAATCAAACGACAGCTATTTTTGTTATTCTAGTGCAAAATTGTAAAATTTCTGTTACACTTAAAAATCAGTGGAGGTTTAAACTTTTTGTAATAGTGGCCGAAGTTAAGGCGCGTGTCATTAACTTCGGTCACATTGAAAAAAACTGGCTATAACTATTGCTGAAACGAACGATAAATATTTTTAAAGGTTGCAAATTTATCCTTAGGTATTGTTCTTGGTACATATAACTTAATTTTTTCCCGTTTGCAAACTTTTATAGCTATTAGCAAGACTTTAAACAATTATGTCAAAACCTTAAAAAACACAAGTTTTAACAACACGTGTTTTTTGTTGAATTTTTTTTTGTGTGAAAGAATATTTCAACATAAAATGACTTTTGTTACAGCCAGCCAACTTTAAAGAAAGCCCAGTAAAATTTTATTCGATTCTATTGAGTGTTTTTATATTTTTAATCTAAAAATAACAAAAAATAAAATCTGCCTTAATTTCGGCCACCTTTTAGATTTAAAAAAAAACAAAAACAAAAGCCAAAAATATTAAAAAAACGATTACAAAACCCACAATTATCAACTTTAAGGGTAAAAAAGACGTTGAAAAATTTAAAATTGGTATAATTTCACACCAACTCTTGCTACCTTTGATGTTTCTTATCTGACTGCATTCCTCCTCCAAGAAAATAACCTAAGATTTTTTTACTGCATTTCAATAATCTTTGAAAAATTCCTATATAGGTTTATTGATAGTTCAAACCTATCCAATTAGGAGATGGATTATTCCAGCTCGCACAGACGTTTATTACGTAATTCTTATGAATGCATCCCTCCGCCAAAGGAAATAACCTTTTTTACTGTGTTTTAATTTACTTTCACAACTTTTTGAAGCATTGGTATTCTATATCGTGGTAAGTGGTGTGTTAGGTGGGGAAACCCCATTGACATTGATATTTATTATATTTACCACATAAATCATTCCTCCGCCAAGATAATAACCTGACTTTTTTAACGTGTTTCTATATTATTTTTGAGAAATTCCTTCCGGGCTATTCATAATTTAATATAACCTAGTAAATTATGTGTTATGTAACCCCACCCACCGGGGCATAGACAGCTGCTAGGCTTGCAAGGGAAAGCGCAAGCTAAGGCGCGGCAAACGAAAGCGGCAAAAAGCCGGCAAGGAGGGCCCGGCAAAACGGCGCCAGGAAAAGAAACACCCAAAAGGCCAAAAAAGGCCAAAAACCAAAAAGGCACCAACAAAACAGAAAAAAACATCCAGAAGGGAGAGGAGAGGGCTACCTCAAAAGCGACAAAAACGAGCTCCTCAGAAAAAGCCCGGCTCCCCCCGAACGCACCCAGGAACCACAAGACACACCCGCCCCGACCAAACCAAGGCACCCAGAAAGAGCAACGCGGACCAACCACCTCAACCCCCCTCACCGGCCAAAAACAACAAAACGAAAACAACAAAGAAACAGAGGAAAAACACAACGCAAAAGAAAACGAACAGGCAGAATATGGGGGAGAGCAGAAAAACGAGCAAGCAACGGCAAAAAACCAACAGAGAAGAACAGAGCGAAAAAAAGCAGAAACAGAAAACGAGGCCAACACGAAAGAAGAAAGCAAGACAAACAAACAAAAAAAAAAAGCAGCACGCAAAGACCACCACCATACAAATGATGGTGCAAATCGTGTTAAACAGGTTCTTTTACGTGAATTTTAAGGTGGCCGAAATTAACGGAATCTTAAAATGCGCATTTAGTTAAACGCATTGGAAAGTGATTTTGAAGAAAATATGAAAACATGAAAATTAACAATTTTAGCCTCAAATAGAAGTTATTTTAAGGTTATATAGTGTTTCGTTCTAAATTTAATGCAGTTTAAACACAAATCAAAAATCCTGAAATTTACAAAAAATTCACTTTTTGTATGAAAATGTTGATAATGCAGAATAACTTAAATAAAAAACTTTTGCAAAAACACTTTATTCAACATTCATCCAGTCACTTTTGTGCTAGTTCTTTTGTGTTTTAAAAATAAACCAATTTTCTAACACCCTAAATTGGTGGCCGAAATTAAGGCCTGGCCGAAATTAAGTCAGATACCCTGTATTATAACCGCACTAAAGATAAAACGGTGCTTCGAAAAAACCAAAGTCCGTCAGTTCATTATCAGATTTGATGATAAACGCTGCTTTATACTTTTCGCTGATAAACGCTGCTTCATACTTTACACATACTTTTTATTATATTAAATAAATTATCATTTACCACGAGGCATCGATAAAACCTCGCTTATTTCAATCTTGTCCAGCTTAAAAGTTTTTGTGATTCCATTAAGACTATCCTTTACAATTAACAATCTATTCGGTGCTTGTAACATCGTCAAAAGTGAAATACACAACCGAGTTTATATTAAAAATACAGAATACACCATAGGGTAGTGCATTTAATTTCGGCACTTTTTTTGTTTTTCTGATGTAACTTTTCACTGTATGGCCCGATTTTCATGTTTGATAGCTCATTTTAAAGCTTTCACGATACTGCGTTGCGTCACAAATGTTTCACTGTACGAAAGTAGTTTTTTTACTTAATTAAATCAGTTTTTAAAAAAATGGAAAATTGCCGAAATTAAATGTGTGCATTTAATTTCGGCACTTTACAAACAATCGATTGTTTCTCAGTCAAAAAATCATCATTTTCAAAAATTTAAAAACCTATCATTATCTCCAGACAGTTTTCTTTAATTTAAGCTTCTACTTGTTGTTCAAAGTGTAACTGGCAAAAAGTTATAGCTAAAATGCCAAATGGTATCAAAATGAGCAAAATTTGGGAAAAAAGTGCATTTAATTTCGGCATTTTTTAAAAAGACCCCCTCAATCGAGTTTAAGTGCAGTGCTATGGCCCCTACACATTTCAACGTTGTCTTTTAACTATTTACAACTACAATTTAACACACGACCACTTAATTCAACCCGTTTTTACCTACAGCAATATGTGTGCCGAAATTACACTATTTTATTTTATAACGATTGCTCACCACACACGCAACGTGGAACCACGGGAACTAAAAATTCGGAAAATAGAATAAATTTTACCAGGACAGTTTAATTTTTAAACTAATTTATTGCGTAATCATGAAATGCCCATGTTCTAAAAACGAGTAACAATTTTATTTTTTTATAAATCACAAAATTTCACATGAAAATATCATCACATAACAAATAAAAAGCTCACGACAATCATCTACATATAATTAGCTCTCATTTGAGCTATTAAACGTCGTATTCCGTCCAGAATTACCAAAGATATAGTCCAAAATCAAAAATGCCCAATTTGGAAAAGTGCCGAAATTAAATGCACTACCCTATACCGTACTCATTATATAAAGAATTTTAATACAAAATACAATAGTATACCATCTTTTTTCACGGCTTAGTTCCGTTACCGAGTACTAAAACAAACCGGAAGAAGCACGACTAATGTGGAAAGATCGCCATTTTATTTATATGCGCTTCCGTTATCAACGCTAAACTGTTCCGAAAGAAGCGCCGTGTGCTGGAAATGGCCGCCGAAACTGTGATGAACTCTATGGCCGTACAAAGAACTTCGGGTATCAATTAAACTAAGAATATATAACATAAAATAAAAGAATTAGAGCCACTTCATATATTGCTCAAACACACTTACTGCAGCTAATTAGGGCGTACCCTAATTAAAACTCATCTTCAAGAACCCGAATAAAGGTGTGCCTTAATTAGGGCTCGGCATAGTTAGGGCAGTAAATATGCCTAAAAAATGTATGAAGTCATAATTTTCGCTTATTTCTATGTTATATATGTTTGCTTAAACTTCCGACACGTTAAACCTTGGCATTCACAGACTCAAAGTCAAAGTCTGTCCTTTTTAGGTTATATTAACAATTTAATAATTTCACATATTATGTTATGTAAATGGGTTCAACTTTTTATATTCTTCTATCACATTATAAATCGTCAGATCGCCAATGTAATTCTATAAAGCATATTGTGTTCAGAAAAAGCAAGGACTTCACTGATCGTATAAAAGCAAGAACCTGACTTACTAAATTGTAGCAACTGCCAACTGGACGTAAAATTCAACATTTTTTTGTCAATTCTTCTCACAAAAACTGTAAAAAATATTAATTAAATTATTTTAACAAAGTAACTTGTTTTTCAAGCAAAAGTTTATTAGCAAACAATTTACTTAACCAAAGCCTTATAAAAACTGAATACTATAAAACCCAAAATTCAAAATCTTCGACTTAACCTCAAACAAATTAATTTCAACAAAACTAGTAAGCCTTCATAAAATAAAGTTTTGTTTTTCTAGGAGTTTAAGCAAACCTAAATGTTTATTTTAGTTGCTGAAAATTATCCGATCAATCGAGGAGCAATATTTTCAATAATCGTGGTAATAGTAAAGCAAGATCTAGCGTAGTGTAGTTTCAACAAATTATTAATCCCTGATCTCTTTTTGGTAGACTTATAGGAAACAAAAAACCTACCAATTTTGTCGCTTTGCACTTTTAACAAAATTTTTGCCAATCAGTTTTTTTTAAATTGAAGTAATTTTATTTTTTAAAAATCTGATGAAAATCATTTTTAAACTTATAAATTTTGTAAAATGGAATTGGTATTCATGACAAATTAATCCGTTCCCGTAATTGCCTTTTCTTCGGTTACAACCGTGAAACGTTCGTGCGACCTATGTCATACTTCCTTTATACCTAATTTTTTGCGCGAGTGGTGCCCAGTGGGCAAGCAAATTGAAATGGTTAAAGTGGTACGTTCGCAATATGCAGATTTTTGTCACGGATACAATGTATTGTGTGGGATATTTCATATTGCAAAAATTTGCATATTGCTACCGTACAGCTTTAACCATTTCATTTTGCTCGCTTACTTGGCACTATTCTCGCACAAAAAAATATGTATGATTGAAATAAAACCTAGATCATGCGAAGAGCTTACCGCGGTAAGCTCTTGGCACGACATTTTTCATACGAAAATACTTGTCATTTATTCTTGACGTTTTAAAAGCCGTTAAAACAAACACTGCCACCACTAGAAGTTTAAAAATTATATTTATTATTATACAAATTATTAAAATACAATTTTATTTCACTTTTTGACTTTAGACTGTTAAACTTTAGAAATATTTCGGTTTTTTTAGTTTCTTTATTTAGTGTGTTTTCATTAATCATGGGTGGCGCGGGAGCGCCACGGGGCGATTTAGCCCCGTGGCGCCGCGCCAACCATAATTAGAGAACGTGGGTAAATTTTAAAATTCAGAACCTTCTTCTTCTTCTTCTTCTTCTTCTTATTATTATTATTATTATTCCAACGCTCCATCCTTAAAAGCGATATTCCTCATTCGTTATTGGTTGATCAAAAATAAACATGGGCTCATAAGAAAGAAGAAGGAATTACGCAACTTTCTTAGGAAGCACTTTTTTGATTTAGGTCCTTGTTATCGATTTATTGATCAAAATAAAAAATTTGAAAAATAGACAAATAAAAACTCCCAACCGCACAATAACAGCCTTTTGGCAACAATAAGGATTGTACAGAGCAGACAACCAACATCCCCTCATAAAAACCGCACAAAAAAAGCAGACGGGTTTTAATTGGTGGCAGAAACGGAACCAAATCCCAGCGCCATCTGCTTCAACCGCGCGGAAATCCGCGAAAACAACAAAGTACTTTTTTTAATTCTTGCATTACTTATGACAAAATTAATTCAAAGTTTTATTTATTAAAAAATAATAATAAGCGTCGGTGGCGCGGGAGCGCCACGCGCCGGTAGGTAATCATCGGTGGTGCGGGGGTGCCACACTGCAATTTAACCCACCGCACCGCACCAACTATACTTAGAGAACGTGAGTAAATTTTGTAATTCATTTCATCATCTTCTTATTATTATTATTTTTACTGTAGAATTATAATTGCAATCATTGGCGCACGGCATCGCGCCAACTATATTTAGAGAACGTAGGTAAAATTTGTCTGGAGCGCCACTGCACCGCACTAACTATAATTAAACAACGTGGGTAAATTTTGTAATTTAATATCATCTTCTTCTTATTATTATTTTTTATTTAAAAAAGTATATCTTGGCAACGGAATGATTATAAACATATGTCATTGCACAGCTAAAACTATAGTTTATTAGGCTATTTTTTTAATTTAATTCAAAAAAAGTGGTAGACTAGCCTTGAAAAATGCTCTAAGAATAGAGCAGGAAAAGGGGCGATTTTTCCCCGGGCGTATGTTTAGACAGAAAAGATGTGGACTAGTCTGAGATGGACATTATGTGGACTATAGAAAATTTGCATTTGGTTTGGGCAGCTGCTCACCAAATAAAAATTTCTACCACACGATAATGATTTGTTTATACATTGATCTAATCACACAGCACTGTTGCATTTTTTTAGTTTGATGAAATGTCAATTGAAAAAATTATACTCACAGCAATCTTTGACAAGCGCGAAATCGCCACTTTTTCAAATTTATAGCTGTTTCTTACACATACAAATATAACCTTCAAATTGAAAAAGTGGCGATTTCGCGCTTGTCAAAGATTGCTGTGAGTATAATTTTTTCAATTGACATTTCATCAAACTAAAAAAAATGCAACAGTGCTGTGTGATTAGATCAATGTATAAACAAATCATTATCGTGTGGTAGAAATTTTTATTTGGTGAGCAGCTGCCCAAACCAAATGCAAATTTTCTATAGTCCACATAATGTCCATCTCAGACTAGTCCACATCTTTTCTGTCTAAACATACGCCCGGGGAAAAATCGCCCCTTTTTCCTGCTCTATTCTTAGAGCATTTTTCAAGGCTAGTTATATA